>VZTH01003233.1:60224-103843 GCA_013397815.1 Aleadryas rufinucha | reverse complement strand
GTCCTTATCTCAACCCATGAAGCGTTCGTTAATATTTTTTCCTTTTCCCTTGTCTGCCCAGCTATGGCAGCGGAGGGTGAGCGAACGGCTCTCATGGGTCCCCGGCACTGGGCCAGTGTCAAACCACGACAGGAACCACATGAAGTGTGCCTGAGGAGCACAACTGTGGAGCTTAGAAAGAGAGAAAAAGACTTAACACCAAGAAGCACAGATTGACAGTCAGGGATACATAGGGTGAACATAGGGGACAAAGGAGATTATACAGCGTGGATTATCTAGTATGTTATTGATAAAGAAGTTCACAAAGCTTCTGTGAACATCTCAGTAGTTTATGTTTAAGAGATTTATTATATTTTATTACAATATATTTTTATTTAATATCGAATGTAAATTAATATAAATTTGTAAAATTGTAGTATAATTTTTCTTTAAGATGGTATTTGTTTCATTTGAAACCTTTCTCTCATTTTGTTTTCTATAAAACTCTAAACATTTTTTTAATTTTCAAACAACAAACCAACAAACCCCAGAAAAAGCTCTCAGGAAAGGTAACAGTTAAATCCACATGACTCCCTTTGCATCTCAGAAGTTTTCAGCAACCAGAGGCCAAGCTTCCACCTCTACCCTGAGCACCCTTCATGCGTTATTAACTCTCAAAACACATCACTGTGCACATTTAGTGTATGTAAATACAGAGTGATTTTTATTTACTCCACAGAGTACAGCACAGTTAAAGAGCTTTTAAAGTGTGTGTATATAAAACAATGTTTCTCAGAAAACTAGTTTATGTTTAAAAATCTGGACCAAACCTAGAACTTTTTACAGTGTAGATTATCTGTCACAATCATTACTTGCTATGTGACCTCAGAGTTTATTTACTTTTATTAATTATTTATTGTGTAACACAATAAAAGTCATCCACAAATTATCCTTTGCAATGGTTCTGCTTCTCTTGACTTCTAAAGCATTATATTCTTTTTATGTTTTGCTTTTAACTCACATTCCAGAAGTCAGGTGCCTGGTGAATAATCTCAGTTATATTTCTGATTTGCCTTTTGGTTTTTTTTTTTTTTAAATGCAAGCGAATTCCCAACCTTCATGATTAGATATAAACTTGGAAAGACTTAAAACCATGAAAGCAAATGTAACCCCATTATCTTACACTCATGACTTCTAAGCCAATCCCCGGATGTGAGGCTCTGTAATGCATGGGAGGCTCCTGCTGTGCTGTAGGTTATGAAACCCAGACTGCCAGGTGAGTAAACGAAGAAACAGCAATCATAGTCAGGGTTTGGGCTAGAGGTAGCAGATTGCTTTCTATGAAGGTTATGAGATTGTTTTAAATGTGGAAAAGGAAAAATATACAGGAGTCAAGAAACAGAAGTGATGAAGAGAACAGGGGTTGGAACAAGGTTCCTTTGTGGAGAAGGATGCTCAGGGCTTGTCAGTGGCTGAAGTACTGACCAGTACAAGTGCAGGTTTGTCCTGCGTGTGTTCCAGCCTCATTCCAGGAAAGGTACTGGTATAGCAACGAGCATCCCATTGCACACCAAAGGAATGTTTAAATCTTCTGATCACATCTGAAACATCAGTAGCTGCTTTGTTATTGGAAAGAAGAAAATTAAAACAATACCATTCAAGCTGTAAATTAAAAGCCCACTGCAGATGCAGATTTCATGAGAAAAGTTACTAAGAGCATTAGTATGCATATTAAAAGTAATTAAAAACAAGTAAACAGGAAGAATGCCAGGTGAGAACATACAGGTTGGAGGAGAATTCTCTATTCAATTACACAAGTGTAAATGAATATCTTGTAAATAAATCCACAATAATATCCTTGGGTGAAGTTACAGTCATGCTGTTTGTAAGTAGCTTAACCATAAGCAGTGAAAACCAAAACAACAGCATACCATTTATAACAACAAGAAAACAAAAATTAAATGTAAAACAGAACCAACTTGTCTATCTATTCTCAGTGGTGCCCTTGAAATGAGGTTATCCTCTCTGAGGATGCTGATAATTTGCTGGGCTGGGACTGGTCTGATTTTTTTTGACTAATGTCATAATTGATCAATTGCTTGAAGATATTTATCTGAGAAACCTCTGATACTGTTACTTGTTTTTAAAATGTTGTTCATAGTTGTTTACAATTTATAGTTGCCCATATTAGTTTATTCACAAACATCTTCCCTATTGTGTATGCACAGTTGTCCCTATTTTCTCTACATAAATTCCTTATTTGTGAGTATTCTGTAAATAATTCAAAGAATAACTTCTCATTTCATGTGACATTTAGAAATAATTTATTCCTTATATTTTATAGTAAAGCTGTAAAATGCATCATTGTACTTGCTCCTGACCAAAACATGGAAAGCTTTTAAAACCAGGTATAATCAACAACAGTCCTCTTTGGATTAAAATAAGTCAAGGGTTTAGAACTATTTTCAAGATATATTTTAATATCTGAAAGTTATCTGACTAGTCAAATAAAAGATGACTCATAGATCCCCCTAGGAAAAAAACTATCCTTCTTGTTTGCTCAAATGCCAACCAATCTCTTAATCCTCTTCAGATTAGTTTACGTGTGTGAAATCGATATTTCAAGGTACTTACAGTACCTCCCAGAGCACATAAGTTACTAACCAAGCTGCGCTCTGTAGAGTTTCTGCATTCCATCAGATGTCATAAGGAGCCTCGACTGGGCTGCGCCTGGTCTGGGGGAATTAAGGCCAGGTGAAATGCCATGCTCCTTAGCTCATCTGCTGCACAGAACAGGTCTGCAGTGTGCCTGCTCAAGTCTTGTTACGGGAATAAATCCGACGTGCCTCACTTACTAGGTCAGAGACAGTCTGCAGGGTCTCAATATGCAGTGTGCCATGATATCGAATGTATCACAGAAGCCAAAAGCATGATTGGGTTGCAAAGGCAAACACTGGAAATTTAAGAAATGCCAGAATTAGGATGCTTACTCAACTGACATTTGTTTCCTGGTGGCAAATGATTTATGATACATTTATCTCTAGCCACATGATCACCCACTGGTGTTTTCTTCTGCCCTGGTGCTCAGGATGAGCAGTTTGTTTACTCTGTGCTGAGTGTGCCCAGCCCTTGGTTACTGTACAGTCTTCAAACCCTACTTTGGACACAGCTACTTATTTTTACTCAGGATTATTCATACGATTGTATTGCTGGAGTAGCTCAGCAAAACAGAAGATGTGCAGAGTCCTCAACATTTCCCATCTGCAGATGTTTGACCTGACAATTGCAGTAACACTCCCAAGGGGTAGGAGAGGGGGGTTTTACCCACACAAAGGAGTGGGGAGGACAAACCAAGGGCAGTTCCCTCCGGTGCTACTGCAGTGAAGCCCACCCAACTCACCAGCAAATTCAAAGCCTCCTGCGCAGACACTCCATCTCCATCCACAATTTCTTGCCCTGATGTAAACCTCCTCTCCCTCCTCTCAGAATTTTTCCCACCTATATTCTATAACTCAGGCCCTACATTCCTCACAGCTCTGCATTCATTTTGGGCAACTTCTTCTTCATGGCTACATTCACAGATCATTTTAGGAACCTAAAATCACAATTTCTCCTTAGATCTGACATCCAGCCCTTGCTGGACTGACATTCTCACCTGTAACTGCAGGTAAGGTCATGGCCACCTTGTGCTGGAGCACACCCAGGAAATCAGATGTCATGGACTGCATCTTGACTGGTTATGTTGATTTTTTAACTGCCAAGAACACAGTTTACCAGATTTTCCATTTACCCATGAAATTGCAAAAAAAGCAGATCACTGAAAAGATATCATGCTGTCATGACAGACTTCTGAGTACAGAGAAATTAGCCTTCCTCAAAGAAAAAGTCACCAGGGTCTTATTTTAACACAGACAAAATGATGTCTTTTCCTCTATCCTCACAGCTGGACACAGCTGCACTGTTCTATCTGAAATGTTCCACAGTAATTCAGCAGGAGAGAGAGATTCAGAATGAAAAACTTCAGTTCAAGTTTGACAAAATCATAAACAACAGAAAACAAGGCTTCTAATGGGACATGCTGAAGACTTTAATAACAGATGCTTTCAGCAGCTCTGCTAATAATAAGCTGTGGGAATTGTTGATGTTAATTTAAAAATTATTTTCACATTTAAATTTTGATGGGACTCATTGGTTAGATGCTGTGTGCAGGGCAGATAAAGCAAATAGTGTTGCTAAGTCATTGGCAGCCCTGCTGGGGTATTTCAGAAAAACTCCCTTTGCATTTAAGAGGAGGATGGGGCTTGCCTCCATCACCGCTGCAGATTTGGGGCATGTAGGTCGGTTCTTCTGCACGACCATTTTAGTGCCATGCTCAGAACTGCCCCTGGTGCTGTACCACGTATGACACTCCCCCATGCTCCACACTTGCCCTTTCCGAGACCAGTCCCCACATGGTATATGGACTTACTCTGCAGGCTTGGGCTTTTTCAAGATGCTTGTTAGTCAGGTGCTGCTTAGGAAGCTCCAGGAGCCCAACTTAGGGTGACTGATGAGAATTTTCAGTTGCCTAGCTGGGCAAACCCAGATTTCTCTTCAGTGTTTAGAAGAGGGTTATAAACTATTAGGAAGTGACCTCAGCTGACGGGTATATCATGTTCTTTCATTCTATTCACTTACAGCATTTACAACATCTCCCCATAATGGTTTAGACTTTTACAACTCTTAATGACCCTTTTATCAGAGCAGCAATAACCAATAAATCCCCTTTGGCATTTATTGCCCTGTCTCTAATACATAAAAAACCCAATTTATAACATCTCATGAGTGCTGGAGATTATTTTTCAAACTACTTCTTCAAATCTCACTACAAAAATAAGTGCTCTGATAAAGGCCCTGTTTCTGTGGTTTGCTCAGCATCAGCCCTAAAATTCACCAACAATATGCAATAAACTTTGCGGACTGGATGCTGTATGGCAGAGAGAAATGAGAAACTAGAAATCCAAAATGTCTTCTCTGTAGGGAGGTGTTCCTTCCCCTGCCCATCTCCCTCCAGAATCAGTGCTGTCCTTAGCTGCCAGGAGGAGTTTCAGGCCTGGGCACAATGAGTAGGAGCTCTGGGGACAGGGGACGCTACTTTGGCAACAGCCATCACAGAAAGTACAGGTGGACATTGTACATCTGACATGGTGCACTCAGCAGTCAGATAACTAAAGTCAGTTTGCTGGGCTTTGTCTGAAAATGGTGCAGAGAAACAGGCACCACCAGGAGAGGCTTCATCCCATCCTACAAGAGGTGCCCGGAAGAGACAGCTCCAAGGTACACAGTTCCAGCTGCCCACCCATCTATGCCTTTGGCTGGCAACAGTCATCTAACTTCAAAATACCTAAAATTAGATGTCACTAATTGCTATGCCTTCATTTGCAGTGATGACAACGTAACTTTTAAGCTACCTCTCTGTTATTATGAGCAGAAACAAAACTCCAAAGGTACCTTGTTTATTCATTTTTGTAATTTTTGCCCAACATGCAGTAATGTCCTGCACTCCCTGTAGGATATTCAATAGATTGCCATTAGTACCTTTGGAAGCTGTGCTCTGTCTTGGTTTCTCTACAGGTAGAACACATGCAGCCACAGGACTCTGCAGAGTGGAGCAGAATCTCTGCTCCCCTCTTGTTGAAATTCTCCCCTGCACTTCCAAACCCCATCAATCAGAAAACAGCAAAGTATTCCTTAGGAATCCTTTCAAAGTGAGCTGGTAATGAAGGCAACCTAAGGTTTCTATGTGTTCCTGGCAATGATTTCGGTTTTGCTGACTCTATATGTAGACACCAGACTTAGTGTCTTGATTCAAAGCCCAGCACTGGACAGACTTGACATCAGCAGATTTTGGACAGGGATGTAGATGTTTCTATGGGGTGAATGAAGCTCTGTGTGAAGATGCCCAGTGCTAAGTGAGCCACTGCCGGGCTGGAGGCCAGTATTGCTTTGCTGGCTAGGCACAGTATCCCAGCTAAGCAGCCTTGATGAGAAACTGCCTATTTTGACCTGGGCAGAGAAGCTCAGTTAGGGCAGCAGTTTTGCCCCCAGCACAAGCTCGCCCAAGCAGCTCTGTGCCATGTGGAGACNTTGGGGGCTACTTCACAGGATACAACAGAGACTGTTCAGTGCCATTATAGCAGGGTCTGTGCCACAAAGACCAGATGTGCTCAGTTCATCCTATTTCCCATCTTCTCTGTCGCCCGTTCATTGCTCTACTGAGGTCTACTGCCAGGTCCTCCCATTTTTCTCTCTGCTCCTGTTGACCCTCTTCTCCTCTGCAGAACTACAAACTCAACAGCTCCCGAAAGAACTTTTCATTAATATAATTTATTAGCTAAATCGTTCCTCTGACCTATTTCTTGTTCAACTGGCATATCTCCCCATCCACACAATATAATTGGCACAGCACCTGAACTCTGCTGCTGGGGTTTAAATGGCCTGACATGTATCACTGAGTCACAGGATATTAAGAGAAAGGTGAGAGGATTATTGGCTCCTTGCCACTGGGATCAGATTGGATTTCTTGTCCAACCACTGAAACATGTGGTTGTATAAAGAGGGTTTACACAGGCTTGGTTTAGTCCTTACTCAAAGTGTGATGACTTGAAAACAACATGGGACTTCCATTAAGGACTGGGGACTTGGCCATGTAATGAAGCCCTTTTTGCATACATTGTCCTGTTGATTTTTGGAGGGCGATGATCTGCATGAGGCTCTGTGGGATGGGGCTGGCCAGGAGCTCTGTGATGGAGCTCTCTGGAGCTGGAGTTGCATCAATACTCTTCTCCTGCCTGCCTCAAATGGTCCATTGTGAAAGCCATTACCAGCAGCTTGGCCTTGCCTGCCAGTCTGCACATGGTCCCAGGTGCTCCTACTGCTGTGATTTCTTATTTTGCATCGTGGCTCTCTCACCACTCATCCTCTTGCATCCAAGTTTAAGGAAGTATTAAACACTGGGCTGTAGGTTTTCACTGGTGATTAATTTTGTTGCATAGTCTTCTTCCCCTTTTGAATTATAAAACATCAAAAGATACAAAACACAGCCACCGTCCTTGCCAAGAGACATCCATTCTGTCTTTTTGTTCTTTTTCCAGGAAAAAAAGGCCTGCTGACGTCATCTGCCTTGCTCAGGATCTTTGTAATTGGCCCCTGTCTTTTTTTAGGCTCCTCCTTCCCTCTCCTCATCTCTCATCCCCTACTCCATACTGAGAGGTAACCAGGGAAACCAGGAACCATGGCAACCCAAAGCAGCATAATTTTTCTCTGAGGAAAAAATATAAGCATGCAAAATCCCTTTAATGTTTATACCAGGCAACTGAGTCCGAATCTTCTCTTTCCCTCCTCTTTGGAGCGAGGAAGCGGTGGGCCTGCCTCCTCTTGCTGGGGCTGCCCTTGCCACGAGCCCCGGGCGAAGCTCACCTCTGGCCCCTGGCTTCATTCAGCCAAAGCCCTCGGCTTCCCATGCCCCAACAAAGCCAGCATGGCAGCAGGGGCTCAGTTTCTACCAGTGTGGGTGGTCCTGACCCACCAAGAGCAATGGGACATGCTAAGACAGTTATCATGGTTACAGGGTAACCATGGTCCCCAGGTTACAGCGAGCATCTGGCCCCATCACTAAGTGCTCCTCAGTTTTCGATACATTTCTCATCAGGACACAGGGAAGTAACTGGAGATAGAGAGCTTGGGCACAGAAGGTTTAGGGTCTGGTTTTCAAAGGTTGAGCCAATTGGGCACTTCTCAGTAGCTCTGGACATCTTTTCCTTGTCACAAAATGAGGATAGAAGGATAGAAGGATGGAAGATAGAAAAGTGGGTCTTCCCAGTCCCACTGAATTTTTCACCCTCCGATTTCAAACTGTCTGGATGAGAGACAAGACTTCTACCCTGCCAGGCAAGGCCAAGAATGTAGGATTCCAGAACACAGAATATATATTTTTATTACTATTTAGTATAATGACAGCATTGGAGTGGTACTATCATCACTGCTTCTCCAAAATATGGGAAAGAAGGGCAGCTGTGGAGGGGGGAACATGAGTGCTCCTTTCTCTCTCTCCCCTGCCATGATGCTTTCCCTTTTCCCTCTAAACAGGGTACAGGGTGACACTGCCTCACTGCTGCTCAGTGCCCATCAGCAGGATTGTGCACAGGAATAGGAAGCATCACCCTCTGGCAAAGCTCTCAGGGCTCAGCCCCTGCTCCGTGTCCCTCAGCCAGGCCAGTCTCCTCAGGGGACGGTAGGAAGATCCCAGCTCCTTGGCAACCCCAAGGTCACTCCTTCTACAAAGGGCTACTGCAAGTGCTGTTCTTGGTGGGGTACAGGAGGTTTTGGGATCAGCTGTGGAAGCTTCAGGCAGCATGCCCAGCACTGCTCAGAGGCCAAGTCAGCAAAGAAATAACTAGCAAGTTTTGCTACTCTAAAAGTGTACAAGAGACAAACGGCTTGACTTCTAGCTTATTTCCAAAATAGAACGCTGACTGTAAGTTGCCTTCTTTAGGAGAAGAATGATGACAGAAGTAATAAATTGTACATGTTTATTTTTGAGTTTTCAGATGAGTGAATGTCAAGCAGTGGTTGGGAAGAAAACAAACAAACCCTGGCAAGCAGCTATTTTTATAGAATAGTTTTGTGTTGAAATTTCTATAAGTTGGCAACAGAGTCATCATGAGACCTTTTATCCAGATAAGACTATGCCAAAATCTTCAGGAAACATCTTGCATGTTTAATTTTTTTATTTACAAAAAATGGGAGAGGGAGGGCAAAGAAGGCTTAGGGGAATGTTTGCAGACATACAATGTCTGCTCTGTAAGGCACCAAATACTTTTTATTCTGTGGATGTAAAAGGGATTTTTCCCAAACCTGCCACTTGCTAAGTTCAAATCTGGGGTAGCTCCAAGTCAGTCCTTGCAGCAGATTTGCTTGCAGCCTGGGGAGGGAGATGTCACCAGGCCGAGTAAGAAAAGTTCACGAACTATAAGGACCAGTCTGGGATATCTCACCTTTAAGGTCAATGAGCCTTTTGAGAGAAGACTGGCTCTCCAGTCCCCCCAAGCACAGTTGTTTTAAAGAGACATTGTCAAAACTCTGCTGATTATGTCGTGCCTGACTCCTGCTTCCCAGCCAGCGCCCAAACAAGGTCTGTTCAGAAGCATTGAGCCAAGAGGACATCTGCTGCATCCGTGACTGCAGCTCTAGGCCCAGTCCTCTGGGAAGAGGCTTCTTTATCAATGTTTGCTGTTTGTGTTTGATGTCTAGGAAATGTCTGGACTTTCTTAGACTTCACGTCATGCCCTGAAAGCATTGCTGTGTTCATGCATGCGTGTGTCTGTCCCTAAAATATGTACTCTGAAGAAAATATTTTAGATTTAAATGTTGGCTCATAAAGAAAAACTGTTTTGTGCTAAAAAAATAATCTAGAGCCCTTGACATTGCCCCATATAATTTCTGGCTAATAAGACATGTCAAAATTCTGTTTATTAGAGTTGTTCTGTTGAAATCTGTCATCTAGTCTGCCTGCAGAGGGGAGGAAAGGGTTACCTACTATGTGAGAATGGAAATCTAAGACGGGAGCTTTATAACTGGCTCTGTGATGTGAACATTAGATAGTAATGTCTCAAAAGTAAACTATTAAGGCAGCTCCAGTTTCTATGCTAAATTGACTCTAGTGTGTTCGTAACCAAAGGGACAGCTGCTTCCTGAAGAGCCTTTCTTAATGCTTATAAGGATTAACTGGTTTTGTGTTGAGATTATTGACATCATCTTGATGCATTTATTTTATTCTGATTTGTTTTCTCATTTTATTTATTGTTAACAACTTCAGTTTAGAAGCGTCTTTTCCTTGATTTTACTCCCTCTTTTTAAACTCAGTTTCCTTTAGTAACTAGGGCCAGAGGGGGGGTCAGAAATGGATGCCATTTAAAAGCTTGACCAACTCTTCCAAATTTGCCTATGATTCCCTCTCTAAAGATTCATAGTGAATTTTTCACTTTTCACATTTTCATGCACTTGTGCTGTTGCAAGTAGTTGACAACTGAGGGAAGTTTTCCAAGCAGTGTGTGAGTAGCACATGGTAAGTCTTCTGAGTATTTCAGAGGTTTTTTGCAGAGGTCACACCTGGCCTGAGCAGCAGGTTGGTCTCCACTGAAGTGCTCTCAAAGGACCCCACATGTTCACCCAAAAGTATGTGCCTTATTTACATTCCAGGCATGGCTGCACCATGAGATTAAATTTAAAGCCCTGTTGCATCAGTCCCTAATTAGCTTCCATTTCATACCCGTGGAGCCCACTGCAGGCAGATGAAAGACATATGCCAAGCACTTCGGAGATTGAGGGAGAGGGAGAGAAAATAGAACAAAAGCTGGGGCAAGGCGTGAAGAAAGAACATCATTTATAGCTGTGTCCAGGGTGGGGAGGGGTCAGAAACATTGAGGGAGCTAAAAAGGCTGTCTGAAATGATCAGCCATCAGCAACCACCATAACCCTGCCCAGAGTGAAGGGCCATAGAGAGCAGGTCATGAAAAAGACAAGGACAAGACAAAGAGCCTTAGGAGGTGCCCATGTGCTCCACAGAGCAGCCAAAGAGGGCCCTACTTGAGCTTGGTGGTACAGAGTCTTGCAGTATGGCTCCCTTCCAGACGGCAAGGTTCACGTGCACAGTTCTGGGCTAGCATTCATCCTGTGTCTTTCTTCTCAGGACAAGTCCTTTGGCAACATGACTGCCAGCCTTCACAATGGATCTTCAGGTGAGTCTTCATAGCTCTCAGAGAACGACACCAAGAGACGATCTTATTCTGTGACATGGGACTCGGCTGCCTCAGATGGACTTGTGTTTAAGCATAATATTCATCCTCCTAAGTACCTCTGCTTGTTGTCTTCAGGATGTCTGAACTTCTTTCTTTGAGGTTCCATTTTTCTTACAATCTCCTTATTCCATTATAAAATATATCTAATAATTCCTTGGGCTCCTGATAGTCTTGCAACTGGGGAAAATATATCTGCATTCTGTACCTAGGTACGACTGGCCAGGATACATGTCCATCCAGTTGCTGATGTGTGTAATGATTGGATGGGTGTTTCTGCCACATGGAAAAGGTGTGTGCATTTCCCATGTAGAGGGCTCAAGTGCAAGCTCCTGATGAAGATGAGAAGGAGGAATTAATCCCCTGATGAGAACCCTTGGAGGTTTGATGCTGAAGCTGGAAGGCGTGAGAAATGATAAGACATTGATTAGGTCTCTGAGTCAGCGGTGGATGCACCCTTGCCACACTACTGACTGGTCTATTCGCTCTCCCACTTGTTTGTTACCTCACTTATCTTCTTGACTCATCCCAAACCCAGCTGATACCAGAGATAGGCAAACTACACACCACTGCCCCTTCAGCAGCCTGTGGTACACCTTCTGCTGCCCTGTATCTCCCATGAGGATCAACAAATTTTCTTTGCCAAACAGGGGGGAAAGAAAGGTAAAACCATTGGGAGTGTAGGGAAGAGAGGGGGTCCTGGAGAGAAAAAGTGAGCTAGGATTGCTTGTGGGAGAGGAAGAGGGTTATTTTAAACGAGATAATTCCCTTTTGTGCACTTCTGGTAAAAATGTGCCATTGCACAAAAATGGACCAGTCCTGTGTTTTCTACAGCTGAAGTGACATGGAAATTCTTATGGATAAATATTCAGGACACTATTTAAATAGGCAGCTATATCTTGCAGATCATTTGCTTTGCTATGTTGCAAATGCTGCATTTTGTATTGTGCAGTGTGAATTACAGACATGTGTTACATATAGTCTGGGATAGGCCCATACTTGTCAATAGATGGCAAGATATAATCAAACTGGACCAGATTCACAGTTCTCCCAATGCCTCAGCAGGGCTTATTTCTTTGAAATAAGAAAGCAATATATTTGCACATTATTCCCAATTATGGGGATATCTGACCTTGAAAGAGAAGCACTTAGATGGCTGTAGCACACGCTATTCCTTATCCCTTGCTCAGTTGTATTGGGAAATTAACCAGATGGATCCAAACTATCCTACAGCCTAGTGTGAAGGAATATGCAAAACTCCAAATCTAGATTCCAATCCATTAGCAAACAACAAGTTTATATAGTAAAGTGCCAAACTGAACCCTTGTCTTCAAAACACCCTTCCACTAGGATGTTCCAAATCCTGGGCCAAGCTGGTGCTGAGTGCTGGGACACTGAGCAGCACTGTGGTGTTGCCAGAAGTTGCTCATGGAAGCTTCCTCCAGAGACTGAACCCACTAGGTGCCAGACAATGCTGGGATCCTCATCTGTTTGACCAACCCTTGGTGTAAACCCTTGTGTGGTGGGACGAATTAGGCTCTTAATGGCTACAGAAAGACATTGGAAATAAAAGTTTATATTTACATAGTACATTTCATCCCAAAGGACCCTAAATCACACTGCACAAACTTTACATAAACAGCAGAACTGAAATGCAGCTGCGTCAGGAATGGAGGGTGGCAGCCAGCTGGCATGTGTTAGCAGGACAAAAATAAGCCACTATTTTTGGCCAAGGACATCAGGGCAAACCCCTCTATTGCGAAAGTGCCTTCAAAACTTCAAAGTGCAGTTTTACTCTAAATAGTGATTGTGGATTTTTTTGTAGCCAATTGACTTGTTCCCAGGCACATCTGGGGAATTCACTCACTAAAATAAGGATTTGCTACATTTTATGCCAGCTAAGGCTGCAGAACTTCCTCACCCAAGATAGCACATTTCTACTCCAACTCCAGTCTCACTTGCAGAACTGGAAGCCTTTCTTACACAGCCCTTACAACTGAGGGTGGGACACAGAAAAAGCTGTTCTGGCTTTCTCAGTTGAACTTACCCTGAAGTGGCACATCTGGAAATTAACATTTTCAGTTGTTAGCTGGGCAAATTTGTTGATTAGAAAGACACATTTTCACCATGTCTGTCAAGGTAACTTTTCAGCATACAACTGACCTTTAAATATCAGCATGGAGAGGCCAGGACATTTGAAGATCTTGCCACAAAGCCCCTCACAGAGCAGGGTGTGCAGCATCTGTCAGGTCTCTGGGTTATCCAAACACTTCACAACACTGAAAGGCGTGGTTCCTTACAGCAATGCCACCTATGAAATGCACAGTATTTTTATAGATACATATTTACTTTGGGCCAGGAGGGTATCTATACTTACAGAGCACACTGCATCTCAGAGAATCCTGAATAACCCTCCAGGATAAGTTGCCCTGTGACAACTGGTGGTTCCCTGTGGGCCTCCTCCCATATCTCCATGTTGTATTGCAGCTGAATCCTATGCTCTGGCATCCACTCTCCCAAGCCATCTCATTGCCCTGTCATGCCATTTAATTGCTACTAGAGCACTCCCCAGCATGATTTTGGTTCCATACTACAGTCCAGTCCAGTTTGGGGGATATGAAACATACAGGGACCATTCCCCAAGAGGCAGGATGGATGAGGAGAGTTTAGCCATGCCACCTGCCCTTAGGGCCAAGGAAGAAGCCCTCCCCAGCCATTTGATTTATTAATGTGCCTGTGGCCTTTGAGAACTGAGTACCCTTTGGCACCACACTGCACATTGGATGGACAAGGAAGGAAGAAGTCAGCCAGAAGCCAGATGTCTTTCAAGGAACCTTCCAAGCTGGGACACAACCCTGCTGGATGTCCATTTGGCATAATTTGGGGCTCCAGCCACCCTTGCTGTCTCCCACCCCTGGCACTAACACTGGCACCAGTGCAATGACACAATGACTGGGGAGGGGAGCTTGTTTTTCTGAAGACACACAGTGATAGTTTCAGCCAGCTCAGCTCCCTGCCAGCCCTGGGTGTGCAAGGCCAGTACAGCTGTGGCTGGAGAGGAGGATGCACCCCATGGCAGCTCCATCTGAGATTGGTTTATGGCACTGAGGAACAACTCCACATTACAGTCTCTCTCCCTACAAACATGTAATGCAAGAAGGAGCCTGCATGCCTCAGAGCCAGCCCTTCATCCTCTTCCCTGCCTCTCTCCCAGCACCTCATTGCCATGCACAATCCTCATACAGTCCATTTTCCTGTCAGCCAGCACACCTTGGCCAGTACAAAACCATATAAAACTCACACAAGCATTTCCTATTGCTAACAATTTTTAAGTGGCATTTCTCTCTCAGAAGAACTGTAGGATGTCCTAGTAGGACATGCACTGCAGAGTCCTGTTAGTAAGGCTTTGATAAGGTTACTTCCACAAGCCTTCAGATACATCGAAAAGGGGCATTAAAGGCCGTTTGGACTCAGAGCAGGGCTGCAAGGGAGTAGGCAGCCCAAAGCACACTGCCTCTCTGGGATCCCAAATTTATGACCATCTCCTACCAGCCGAGCAGAACATCAGCCTGTCTTCATAGTAGACATACTCCATTCCTCTGACCATGTTCATGGCCTTCCTCTAGACCCACTCTAACAAGTCCACATCTTTCTTGTACTAAAAAGCCTCCAGAGCCAGACACAGTACTCCAGGTGGTGACCTCGTGGGACAGGGAAGAGGGGGAGAACCACCTCCGTTGATGTGCTGGCCACACCTCTTTTGATGAAGCCCAGGATGTGGTCGGCTTTCTGGGCTGTGACCACACACTCTTGGCTCATGCCCAGCTTTTCATCCATGAGAATATCCAAGTTCTTTGCTGCAGGACTGATCTCACTGACTTCTCCCAGTCTGTGCTTATACCTGGGATTGCTCTGAACCAGGTGCAGCACTTTGCACTTGGACTTGTTAAACTTCAGGATGTTCTTGTCGGCCACTTCTCGAGTCTGTCCAGGTCCCTCCAGATGGCATCCTGTCCTTCTCTCATGTCAACTGTACCACTCAGCTTTGGGTCATCTGCAAACATGATGAAGGTGCACTTGATCTCACTGTCTGTATCACTGATGAAGATGTCAAAGAGCACTGGTCCCAAGACAAGGCCCTGAGGGACACAACTCATCACTGGCCTCCACCTAGACATAAAGCCATTGATCAAACTCTCTGGCTGCATTCATTCAGCCAGTTCCTTATCCACTGAATGGTCCACCCATTGAATCCATGTCTCTTCAATTTGGAGATACGGATATCATGTCGGACCATACTGAAGGCCTTACAGAAGACCAGATAACTGATGTCTGGTGATCTTCTCTTACCAACTGTTGCCGTCACTCCATCACAGGCTACCAGATTGGTCAGGTGTGATTTGCCCTCAGTAGAGCTGTGCTGGCTGCCCTGGTTCACCTCCTTGTCTTTTATATGTTTTAGCACAGCTTCTAGGAGGATCTGCTCCATGGTGTTCCCAGGCAGAGAGGTGAGGCTCAAATGGTCTGTAGTTCCCTGGATCTTCCTTTTTCCCATTTTTAAAAATGGGAATGATATTTCCTGTTTTCCGGTCACCAAGGACTTGGCCTGACCACCATGACTTTTCAAAAATGATGGAGAGAGGTTTAGCAAGAACATTGACCAATTTCCTCAGGACTCTGGGATGCACCTCCTCAGGTCCCATAGACTTGTGGCTCTTCAGCTTCGTCAAGTGATTCTGAACCTGCTCTTCACTTATAGAGGGAGGGGCTTCACTCCCCCCACACCCACCCAGAGGATCAGGGACTTGAGAGAAGTGGGAAGCCTCACTGCCAGTGCAAATTGAGACAAAGAGCTCATTGACTACCTCAGTCCTCTCCACATCAGTGTCACCCTTCTTTCTTGTCACAGGGGCCACACTCTCCTTGGCCTTTTCTTTTCTGACCTATGTCCTTATAGAATCCCTTCTTGAAATTCTTCACATCTCTTGCCAAGTCCTGTTACAGCTTTGCCCTGGCTTTCCTGACCCAATTTCTAGACATACAAACTGTGTCCCTGTACTCTCCCCAGGTCACTTGTCTCTGCTTCCACTGGCTGTGCATTTCTTTCTTACTCCTCAGTTTGAGGAGCAAATCCATGTCAGTTTCTGGCCTGCCTTGCTTGATTTCCTACACACTGGAAGAGCACTCTTTCACTCTATGAAAAGGGGCCTTAAAGAGCTGCCAGGGCTGGTCATCACCTCTGTCCTTAAGGACAGTTTCCCAGTGGATCTTATTCACCAACTCCTTAAAGAGCTGGAAGTTTGGTCTTGCAAAGTTCAGGGGGTTGACTTTGCTCTTTGCCAGGCTCACGCTCCTTGAGATCACATATCTCAAGATCTGGGCCTGAGAGGACCTGAGAGCAAAGAAAGAGAAAAACAAAGAAGGAAATGTTTGGTGGCCTTATTTGAGCCTGAGAAATGTGGAAATGTGCAGGACAGGGGTGTGATGCTCTGGGAGGATCAGAGGCCAGAGAATGCAAGACAGGTCTCTTCCTTATCAAAGAACCAGTGCAAAAATGATTCATGGAGGTGGATCCACCTTTGATATTATGAGCAGATTACAGAGCCATGTCACACCAGTTCCCAAGATTCCTGGATAGGAAAGCTGGTCACACACACTGAAAGACTCTCCACAGCATGCCAAGAGCACTCAGCTCTGTATACCAGAATCTCCCTTGTCCTTTATTAAGCCCATTGCCTTTGCTCTGTTTGCACGGCATTAAAGTACTGCACTTTCCAGAGAGAAAAAGCTTTTGTCTAATATTTGTAATTTTAAAGCTGAATTTTACTTTTTTTTTTAATGCACCAGAATTATCCAACATGTAGTCTAATATATAAAATTGATCATGACCTAGGAAAGAACGTAAGCTTTTGGAATGATACTGCAGGCAGGGAGAGAGGCCCCACAAGCCAGCACTCAGGCACTCAAACTGGTTATGCACAAGTTGCATAGTTTTGTACACTCATGAGTGTTCTCAGGCACTTTGAAAATCTCACCAAGCAATAACAGAGAGCCTCCCCCTCTTCTCCACTCCCTGCCTCCCAACACAGGACCCTGCAGGGAAATGCACTCTGTACGACTGCTATTTTCCCCAAGCAGACTTGCATCCACGGCAGTATGAAAAATTAATAAAGGAGCACAGAGTGCATTAACAAATGCTGACATATTTCCCACAGTTAATTGACATCCCCCATTTTATTTAAAATTAATAAAAGCTTGCCAAGCATGCAGAATTTGCACATGATAGCAAAGGAGATGTCTCACACAGCTCATCAGGTCATGTCACTATATCAGTGATACTGCATACCATAAATCATGACAAATATTCCTAGTATTATGTCAGGCCTGTATCCAAGGTGTTGCTCTCAGCATCAGTGTAGGAGACCTGTCTGATACATGCTCTGGAAATTGTCACTCTGATGGATGAACAGCACAGGCTGCTAAGCCAGTCATATAGCATCTAAACCCTGGTCTCCAGCCGAGGCTAGTCCCTCTCTCCCTCTGGTGCAGTGAGGGGACCGATAACCCTGATCTCATTGACCCTGGCTGGTGTCTCCACACAGCTTGTGGTGATGGGGAACTGCACTGTGCTGCTGCTGTCTCTGCTCCTGCAGTCATTAAATGGATTTTTCTATCATCCATATGTCCCACCTATATCTTACTGAGACACACATAGAGGGTGCTCACAGAACCTTCTAGAAACTAAAGAAGAAATCCTGGCAGTTCTAATGATCTGCCTAAGTGAGATGACAGTCCTCTTCTTTTCAGCAGTGGAGGCAGGTGACAATCTGGTGAATTGCATACACTGTAAAGCTAAGACCTCTGTAAGGTTTTCAGAAGGCCTGAAGTAGAGCAGACAACTCCTAGATGAAGTTTTATTGGAAAACTACGAGGCTTGAGATACCATCAGTGCCATAGCCCAAGATGGGACTGGTCCAGGTAAGCAGGGGTGATCCTGTTCTTGCATGGTCTGCCCCATCGAGGCCAGGGCTGCACCCAGGTACCTGTACCTGGCTGGAGTCGTTAAGTGCAAGCCTTGGCTCAGGGATAACAACAGTTGGTTGTGCCAAGCCAGTGAAATTAGGCACCCTCACAGGTGCACTAATAACACTCCAAGACCTGGGGATTTCCCCATGCTGCCCTGACAACACCTTTCTGGATGGTGATGATTGTGTCCTTTTGAGTAGGCAGTCTGATGCAATGGCTCTCAGGTAACTGCATGTGGAAAAGTGCCTTTTCACAGCTTGAAGCACGTTCTGTGGACCAGTGGTGGCCCTCAGCATACTTCTCTCCACTCTCCCAAGCTCCTGACAAGGAGGGAAGACGTATGAAATGCAGTTCTACCAGAAGAGCACCATTTTGAGCTCCTTCCGCTTCTCCCCTGCATCCTGGTACTTGTGGCACTGCTGCTGGTGAGGAAGATGAATCTGGGAAAATGGCAGCCAAAATTACATGGAAGAATTGTGCCTGGCTGGAAAACTTGCAGCTGTCTGTATGCCAAGTAACCCCACACTGATGGCCACCTATGCCCAGTTACCAGCCCAGTTACTTTGGGGAGAGGGGGTTTGTTCATAGTGATTTGTTGGTAACCTGAACAACGATAACACCCAAAAGGTGAATCACAGAGATTTGATGGTATGAACATCTGGGTGGAAATTTGTGTCTTCTGGCTATGCTCTGTCACCTGCCCCACTGGGAGCCACTGGAGCCATCCCACAGCCTAACAATTACAGCAGGTACCCGGTGTCCAGCTCACCATATGGACTGAAGCATCCTCGCTCTTTTTCTCCAAGCAGAAACAATGACTTGGGAAGTAGAAGCCCTGTGCTCATTTGGAGGCTGCTCCTGCATACTAGTTTATATGAAGCAATTACATTGCGGCACCACACATTTCAAAGTAAACTCCTTTGTGTAGCCAGCTCTGAAAAGAGAAAAGAGCTTCTCACATCTCAGCTGAGAATAGTACCTGCACTTCTGTGGAAGCTACTAACTCTTTTCATTTAGGCTGTGGTGAATTGGCTCCTTTAAAAAGATACCAAGCCCCACTTTGATTTTCAGTTTGTAGTCTCTACACAGGGGCTGAATCAAAGTAACTTAAACTGTGGCTTTGATTCCCATTCTCAGAGCTGGCTTAAGATGTATTTTCATGGGCTTCCTGCTATTTGTTATCATCTGCTTGCTGGAGATTCATACCTGCCCGGCAGAGCTGGTGGGCCTGGATGTGTGTCTGTGTGTGTATATCTCTGGGCTTTGATGTTCACAGCTTCCCAAGACAGTATTGAAACACAAGCACTTCTGATCAAGAGCAATGGTGAGAGCTGATGAATTAACATATGCCTTGAAATGCTCCCGTTCTGTTCTCCAGGATAACATGCTCAGTATTCTGGTTTAGCAGTGTTTACCCGTACCCTGATCCAGTTGTTTGCCTCATACTTGGTAATTACCTTGATGGGGCTATTTGGTTGTTCCTGGCAATGATGTAATCTTTGCTTGTGCTGCTTGCCTACATAGTTTGCTGTATTGAAGGGTTTTGGAGTACTTCCTCCAGTGATTTTATTTCACTAGCTCTTTAGAAAAAGCTGTAGCTATTTTCTCATCTAGCTGTGCCCAGAACTTTTGTCTCAGGGAAGAATATGAGCACGGCCGACTTCCTCCCATTATAACAGCCTCTCATTGTACAACTGGAGTTGAGACAGATTAATTCAATCTACACTTGCTACAAAATAGGCTGGATCTTCAGCTGTGCTCATGCACTACTTAGTCTGAAAAAATGAGGGGACAAAGGCTTAAACAAACTTTTAGGCCCCTCTTCAGCCATCATATTTCCCAGAGGCCATGGGGTTTTTTGTTGTAGCCCATGTGATATTTCATCAGTTTAACCAAAGATGCCAGGTTGGTTTGGGATGGATAAACTGGTGTGTCCCGAAGCATGAATATGTCCCATCCCACTCCTCCAGGGTGTATGGGGGAAAGTGCAGTCATGCAAGGCCCCTTGGGCATGATCTGGGTTGTGGAAGGGGGCCTAGGTAGGGATAGGACAGGTTCGGTTCAAGTCTGATGCCTGGATAGGGGCTAGGAGGAAGATGCAAGCATTTAACTTTGGTCTGTCTCTGCCAGAGGAGTTTGGAGTTGGAGGCACTGTGAAGTAAGTGGGTGACTGGAAAGGGTCTAAGGTAACATTTTTTCCCATTTCTGTCATTTGCTTTCTAGATGGCCTTCATCAGATCAACCACCTACTCAATGCTATTGGTGCAGTGTCTATGCAATGGGTTTAAAACTACCTACCTCCAAAACCCCTTTGATATCCACCAGTGGGAAGTGATACCTAAAGCCTCACTTTGCTCCTCCTGCCTGAATCTTAATTTCTTTCTTTTCAGCAGTTAAAAAATCACGGGATGAGACAGAGAGGGTTCTCTTCCTTTCCAGCTATCCCGCAGTTATATGGCTTGGGCATAATGCTGGGGCGTGGGAGAGGAAGGGTTTGAAGTCCCTGGGGCTGTGGAGCAGCTGTGCTGACTGATGAAGTCTGACAGCCCTCACTGCTACGTTGGAGGAGTCCCCTCCTCAGGTGTTTACTCAGCGCTTGTGCTGATCGTCATCATCTTGCTATGAGCTGGCAGAAACAAGCCTCCCTGTGCCCCAGTTCCTCCAGGGCCGAAGTCCAGTGTCTTCCCACAAGTGGCTAATGAAGGCAGGTGTGTGGGAAGGTGTGTGGGTTTTTTTGCACAAAACCAGCTGAGATGAGCACCCAGGGCAAGGGCCACCAGCTCTGCTGGGAGAGACAGACCTCTGGCAGGGGGGGATGGGAATAGAGACCTAGGAACCTGTGAAACCACACCCTGAACTGGCTCTGGGAATGCAAATCAAAGCCATGATATAAGTTGAATTGGTGCAGCTTCTGTGTTCAGCTGAGCCCTCTAATCTTTGAATTGCCGAAAGCCTAGAGGGATCATTATGTTAGGTAAAGCCTACCAAAGGGCAGGTTGCTCCAGCCTCTCCTTGTCCTCAGCAGGTGTGGAGAGACTGAGGTGGGGAGGATGGGGGTAGGTAGCAGGGATACCTCTGGTTCCCTTTTCAGAGGGGTGCTTTCAGATGAGCCATAGAGGCAGCTTTCAGACCCTTTTCTTTCATCAAAATGGCACAGAGGAGCTCCATGGGAACCAAAAGCTAACCTGGGCTTTTTTTTTTTTAGCTTTTAGGAGGATTAACACAGATTTATGTTTGAGAAAGCAGGTTAGTTCCAATCTAAAGTGCAGGACAATTCCCCCCAGTTCCCAGGAGGGTAACATCATAATCCATTATTAGGTGTGCCAGTTACACATTTCCTTCCCACATTTCCTTTCAGGTGTCAGACTAGAATGCAATTGCTTTTCTTCCTAAGAGCACTATTTTTAAATCTGAAGAATTGAATGTTATTAATATAGTAGGTGTTGTACTGTGCAGCCCATTCTATAATGGGGTGTTTATAGCACCAATGCTCTTACCCAGTCCATTTGTAATCAGAAGTAATAGCACCACTTCACCACTTGCTCTGCTTGAAGACGCTGCAATAAATTCCAATGAGCCATAGCTTGGCTGCAGATGGTGACTGATGTAGAAGCTTTGTGCATTTTTACTTCTTTAATGTTTATAGCTCTTTTACATTATATGAATATTGCCAGTCCTGAGGATTCAGCTGTCATGAATCAAGCCTCAAAAACTAATGAGATTTTACAAAATGTGTTCATTTGAAGAGTGTTTTATGGGCCCTCAAATGTTTCAGGCTTTGTGCCATGCTGTCAGGCTTCCCTCACTTTGCTGCCACAAGCTTGCTTTAAGAAAGGAAATAGAAAGCTGGGATTAACATATGCTCATCTGATTCCAACGGCTGGCTCCTACCAACATCACCTAATACCACAAAACTTAAGATAATGCTGTAAGAACAGGCAGCACAGTCAAACACCTTCATCTGTGGGATGGGCCAACACAACTCAGCTAAAACAATGTCACCTCGAGCTTATACACCTCTGGTTTTCTGTGGGAATAAAATTTTCAACTCCAGCTGCTGTGAACTCCCCTTGTGGAAGGAGGAAGGAAGTGTTCATTCTGGAGCAGTGGCAACAGAAGCCACCAGCCAGCACGACATGGGCTGAGCAGGCCAGAGCACATGCATATGCCACCCCTGTCTTTTTGGCAAGGAATGTTCAGCAGCACAGATCCCCCGACCACCAGTTCATTGCCATTGCCTGCTCCACCAGTGCAAGTGTCTGTGAGGCTGCAGCATCTGGTGGGCAAGGGAATTGATCCAGGTTAAAAATGACCTCCCCCTCTCCCAGTCTCCTCCCAATTTTAGAGTATTACTTTACACCTGGATCAGTTTCCTATTCCCACTTGGTGGTTGGCACCGCAGCAGCGGCGATGACACCTCTGAAGGGGTAGTGGGGATGCAGAGTGATCCAAGAAGGAGGCATCAATCTGAGTACCAAAGTGCTTTCTTGGGAATGATTACAGACCAAAGGGTGCATTTGCATAGGAAATGGAAAGAAATGAGAAAAATCAGAGAAGGGATGGTGTCATTTCTAGTGGAAGTAAGGAAGAAACTAAGGTTTGGGAGTGGTGTTTGCTGAAAGGACAGGCCTGGCTTTCTTGCACTGCTCAGGGAGAAATGACTTTGGAGAGCTATTTAGTAAGTGAGGAAAACTGCACCTAAGAAATGCCTATTCCTGGCATCAGTTCCTCTCAAAACTCAAACATAGACCCAGATTTGGTTTGGGACTTCCCTGAAATAAAGGACAACTGCAAATGGATTTACTCTGTATTTTGCACATTTCTTAGCACAGGGTTGCAGGACTGCTTGGATCAAGACAGGTGGTCTTAGGAGCAACTACTCTGAGAACAGACTTAACAAAACGGTGCTGCTGATGAGAAGCAGTGTGGGAGGGGGTGGTAACATCCTCTTCTGTCCTTGCTCAGGCAGTGTCCCTGTTTTAGTCCCAGTGGTCACCAGTTTCTTTCTGATGCCTCTAGAGCTCATGAAGCCAACATTTACACATGTTTAAAATTCTGGCTATTTTTCATTCTTTTCCTAAACTACCAGTGGCAATTGTCCCTGCTTTCCACTGCACTTCTCCTAACTCTACTCTGTAATCTCCCCATGCTAGTGCTCTCAAATGATAAGCCTTTCCATTCCTATTGCACTCATCTTCTTTCTTTCTGTTCCTTCTTTATTCCCAGTTCCTTATTTTCTTATCCCCTTACCTATTAGCCCTTCCCTTCCTTCTCATTTCTATTCTGATGAGCCTTTTCTGATTCAAAAAATCCTTTTCTGGATTTCTAAACAAAACACAACCAAGCAAGAAAGCCAAGATTAACAATCCTGCTACAAGTGTATTTTTCTGGATGAGATCTATAAGCATGTGCAAGAACTCTCATCATTAGCTTGGTACATATTTGTAAGACAGAGTATTACCTTCCCCCAGACTCCATCTCTTTTATCTTTTAAAAATGTTCCCTGGTGACAGAGACTATATTACCCTATCAGTTTGTACCATTTCTAGCACATCTGATTACTCCTGCAATATAAATGCCATATAATCATAAAAATAATACATAAAGCACTCATTGCCTGCAATCTTAGGATGTGTGGAGTTGTGCACTTCCTGAGCATCTCTCCCTGTGATCACCCACCTACCTAGCTCTGAGGAGCTCGGAGGATCCTCCAGGGGTGACAAGGTGCTCTTTCCCTCACACCACACATGAGCAACAGTGATGTGCCACAGGACACACAACATGTCCCTACAGACATGAGAGCCAACATCTGCTGAACCCTTGTGCTATGCTTTGGTGTTTGGTCCTCTTCTTTCCACACAGCAGTGGGAAGCAGGACGTAACTTCAGTGGAAGCAAAGCCTCCGTGGGCCAGACGGAGGTGGTTTTATGAGTCCCCATGAATGCAGCCATGGAACTTGGTGGACTGTAAAGGGGAAAATGAGAAGGGAATAATACAAAGTCCAACTCTGTTTGCTGACATCCCTTATTTCTTTTTAAAATAATGCTCTGATCTAGTGTTTCCTAAGTGAGATCTGGATGGAATCGCCATCTCCACATGGACTCATGTAAGAAAGGAAGCAGCTGGTCCCTGATATTTATTGCTATACATCAGCTTGGAAACACTGCACAAACCCTCATTTCTCTGGGTTATTTTCATCCTCCCTCATTTTGTTCAATTAAATAATTAATACTTCAAGGAAAAAAAAATCCTCTGGGAGTTCATTTCACTCAGTATAGGGAGTGCTGGAGCATAACTGGAGGTAAGATTGAAGTGCTGCTGGACACAGGTTTATTCCTGTTCTTATTTTAGCTGAACCAGTTCACCCTTCCCAACAAACAGGTGATAAGGCAGTGTGTTTATAGTGAGTATCCCGTGTGGCACAGCTGTACTATGGATTAGGTGACGTTACTGACTCACTGCAGAGTTATTGGGCCACCTCATTCCTTCCTTTCTCAGGGCAATAGACTTTAACATGTACACACTGATGGGTTTTGCACATACTAATCAAGCCTCAGAGCTTTTCTGTTAGATTAGGTGTAATTGTAGGCATTTTTCAGATAAAGGGACTGCAAAACAAATCTTCCTGCCAGAGACATCAAATTGTTTCTGGTGATTTTTTTTTCTACGGGTGCTTGAAAGCTGCTTCCAAAGAGCCAAGCCCTCACAGGTTCATGCAGGAATTATCATTTGGTATCTCCACACCTAGGGCGTTCCTGGACAAAACTTTGATACTTGCACTGGATAGTGGGCACCCAAATTCAAAATAAGTAAAAAATAAATGAGGTTTTAGCAATCCTGCTGCAGACGAGCCACACACCTAAAGGGCCCATTGTATTAATACCCATGTGTTGGACTTCCTGTGATGGATTTGGAGAGTTGCTCTTCATTTTGGTTTAATGCAAGAGGCTTTTTAATGGACTGGGTACTGACCTACCCAGATAGTCAAGTCCATGATGGCTTTTAGGGACCCGGAATGGGACTTTCTCTGCACAACTGCTAAAACAACACAATCACAGAGTATGTGGCCAAGCACGGGGAAGAAGAGGACTGGATGCTTTCTTTCAGTGGACGTGTCCCAGGTACTAGGTGCTTTTTTTCCCAGCCTGTGTTCTCAGCTGAGCTGGATGCATAGGAGCCTCTATCAGCCATGGATTTTTTTTTCTCCCTGTGGTTCAGATTGAAGGAACTTGCTTTCATATTATTTTACATCATCCCTAGTCACATCAGAGACCATGGTGAATAAGCCAGGAAATGGGATAAAAATCTAAGGGTTTCTACCCAAATGGTCATTTAGTACCCACTCCAAATACCCTCAAATGGTACCTTTGTAGATATAATCAAAGCTCAGGTGAGTTTTTTACTCCAAATGCAAATAAATTGATATAATGGGGAAAATAATTTCTCACTGATTTCAGTCTTACCAGGATTTGGGGTTGCATAGGGGGAATAAGTGCTGTTCACCGAAGCCAGTGGAAAGGACTGTAAAGGACTTGAGCCCATGGTTTGTCTTCTGGTCTCTCTACTGCTTTGGAGCTGGCTATTGCAGTTGCTGTTTACCCTGTCCCCATCAGCTGATCACTTGTGCCTCCCTACAGCCTCCTGAGTTGCACCAGCCCGACTGTTTGTGTAACCATGCAGTAAACTGCCTTAGGAAATAGCCCAGCGCAGGGATGTTCCCCAGCACAGCTCACTGCCTGGCTGCACAAACAGCTGTGCCAGCCCCACAGACAGGTGGCACAGGGGCCAGGACAAAGAAGGAGAAACAGCTGCTCAACACTTCTGCCAACAAAATATCCTCCTTGGAAGATGCTCCCAGGCTGGTGATGAAGAGGGACTGAGCTACCTCAGCAGGTGCTGTCAAGAAGTTCTTTGCTTGAGCCATTTCACTTGTGTTGGCTCTAGCATTTGGAGGCTTCACCAGAGTAACTGAGCTCACTAACCTGGCAGAAACCAGGTAGGCTGGGTAAAAAAGAGAATAGTTTTCTATTGGGCTGTTAGATGGTTTAGTTGTCTTGTATGATGTCAGCCTCAGTGATCAGATCCTTGATGCTTTTCACTCACACGAGGACACACGGTCATATCCACGGTTCCCCCTATGCTTGATGAAAACAATCCATGTTTACAATGGAAACACCAGAGAGCACAAGTCAAGAATGTGGTGACTAATTATATTCCTTCAGCATTACTATATTGGTATTTTGTTTATTGAGCTCTTCCATTCTAATTCAAGATTCAACACACAGGCTCATTCCCTGGCCTTTGCCAGGACATCTGCCTCAAGGAGGACATCTGCACAGATGGTTTGTACATCCTCCACTTGTGAACCCAAAGCTTTTATTGAGATGGACTCCCAGCAGTTTCACTTTTATATCATTCAAAAGCAGAGTAGTCTGGGGTGTGGTTTTTTTCCTAGTTTCTCCCTTTAAATTCCAAGTTTCAGCCTGAAAAAATATTTACAGCTGTGTTATATAAACTAATGAAAAACGATGTTTAAAATGAAAGTGCTGGCACGACTTCATGGAGAACAGCAATGGAAATGGCTATGTGGTAATAAACAGGCTACCTGATATCGTTTATTGTTTAACTCCTTGCTTACTTTTAGAAACTTAAGCTTATGTTCTCAAATGCCTGAGTCCTCTGAGAGACATACCTGTGTTGGGTTAATCACCAAACCTGAGTCTGGGCTCCCCTGTGGATATGTAGCCCGGGAGTAGATCAGTGAGTAAGGAGCCTTCTCAAGCAGGGGCTGCCTGCATTTCCATGTGCTTCACAGCACAGAACACGCTGTAAACAAAGCCTCAATTTCTAAGGTAAACAAGAAGAAATTCTGATTTTTAAAATGGGGCAAGAAAATGTCTTGACATTAGCAAGTTTTTCTTCTTGCAACAATCCACTGGGAAAACAAAAGAGAGTGAGAGATTTTATGTTACTGCAGTGTTGCCTTTCTCCTGCATAGCTGTGATAGTTTCCTAGACTGTGATTGTAATGGCATGATGAGATATTTATAACATGCTAGGAAAAATGTTTCCTTTTTAAAGCCCATCACAGTAGCATAATAACAAGCCTTGAAATCTGTCTTTCCTATATCCCCAAATCACTCAATGGAAATGATTTTTATGTGCTGACTGTTGGAGTGCATATTAAAGCCATTTCTAAGGAAAAGCTGTAAAAACACCCGTACGCTGCTCTCTGCACACATGACTGCACAACCAGATTAGGCCACGTGGCAGTAAAAGTGTCCCTGCCTGGTGGAACAAGAGCTCCTGCAATTGTTACCACAAGTGAGGCCATGCTGGTACTGGAGCAAGGGTGGGAACAGCTTGAGTGCAGATAAGCCTTTACAGTAAATCAGCTATAACATGGTTTGGCTCCAGGCCCAAGTAATAACTAACTGGTTTTATGTTAATTATTTGCTATCCTTCTACATATAGCAATAGTTACAGGCTTTACTAAGCATAAATGACTGCAGTGCGTAGTTGGCTTTCATAAAGTCTCTACTTTTTTGACATACTGCATCACTTTCTAACTGACAGTTGTGAATTATTCCAGTTTTTCCTTTTGCTCTGGCTTCTTTCTTGCAGCCTCTCACAAAGTAATATTTTAGAGTGTGTCTGTAAGGATGAACAGAGGCAGTCACTTTTTAGTTCCTGTGCATGTTATATGGTAACTCACCCTTACACACTGACTGCAAAACACTCATTCTCTCTTGAGCACCCCAGTAAATCTTCTTCAGTCAGAGTATGGTCCCATATCTGGAACATAACCACCAAGAAGATGGATTGCAAAACCACAGAGCCCCTCTCTATCCTCCTCTATCCATCCTGACCATGAGTCTTCAGTCCACAAATCACAACGCAAAACTTCATCAGGGAAGCTAACCCAACTCTTTGTGGGAGTGATTGAAAAACTGGTCCAGCTTTGAAAAGTCAGCACATAATTTTCCCCCAGGGTTACTTTTTTAAGTTGATACAGCAAAGCGCCAGCCTGCAGCAGCACTGGCAGGGGCAGAGACAAATGTCAGAGAAGCAAACACCTGCAGTTATTAGTGCCTTGACGATTCCCTTAGTGGAGTTGTGGTCTGAGACCTGTTTCCATCATGAAAAGATCACAGTAGGAACCCACTGGCTATGATGTATGGTCACTCCCACACAATTCCACCATGGGACTCTCTGTCCCCTTCAAAATCTCAACCACAAGAGTCCTTTACAGAGACCTAAGTGTGTAAACTTCTCTGAAGTGCTTGAGGCAGTGTTGCTCTTGGTCTTACCAGCTTGGTCTCCACCAGTAAGAATTTTGATTCTCCATCTTGATTTGTCTATTCCTTCAGGGCTGGTGTACATCTGGAAGGGTTGCTGGCATAGTTCTATGCTACAGGTATGCCAGTCACCCCTGCAAGTGGGACATGCCAAAAGACAGCTTTGGGCAGAAGTACAGAATTGCTGGCATGGCTTCGGGGTCACTGTACGTTTTTGTGGATGAAGGTAAGATGCTACTGAATCCCAAATATATACTCCTTCTAATAGTGGATACACACCTTGCACAAGGATGAATGCCTAACAAGAAACCAAGGTAGAAGATAATTAGGCCAAGGGACATAAGTTTTATTAAATCTGCAGCCTCCCCTGGGAGGTAACTTGTGCAGCGATTAAACAAAGCAAACACTGTTGGAATTTTACAAATAAATGATAGGAGGAACCATTTTCCCTTACCTGAGTGGAACACACATTCCTTCAATGATATTGCTACAGTGCAGGGAGATTGAAAAAAATCAAGTTTTAATTAAAATAAAATGTCATAAATGGAAGGCAAAGGAATCATGAAGTTTCTTCCAGATTACTCCAGAAAGTGCTGCTCTTGATAATGATGGGCAGAGCTCATTGTGGAAAAGTGGAGTTGGGCAATTCAGAGGACATAAAGATAAAAATTGAATAGAAAAGGCTTTGAGTCAGGCTGACAAGTGGAATTGTGTCAGCTTGGTTAATAAAGTTATGTGCTAACAAATATTAGCACATATGCGGGCCCACATGGGTGTTGAAGAGTTTGGATTGTGCAGTGATGGTTGACAGCTTTGCTGCTGCCACAAAGTACCTGGTTCCCTGTGAGCCTGGGCTCCCCATTAACAGAGACACTGCTGTAGTATTAGAACATCAGCAAAACAGGAACAGAACAGGACTTTGGAGAAATTATTCTACAATGAACTTAGATTGTTTCTCTTTGGAGAAACATGGAGCAGCTCCAAGTTCTTACAAGTTTCAATGACAGAGCAGCTCTCAGGCTATGAAAGTGAATCCCCTGGTGCACAAATGGCAGATGACCACTGAGGCACACCAAATACACTTGAAAAATTGCTGTGTCCTGACCCCACCAGCCACTTTGTCATGAACTTTAACAACTACGTACCGGAGCCTTTCAGCAAACTACATCACAAGAAGAAATAGGACAGATAATCAAGCACATGTTGTGCTGTGGAAAGGGCAGAGCCAAGACCTAGAACTTGTATTACCCTACAAATGAAATGAAGACATTGTAAAAAAAAAATAGGAAGAGTGTTTGGAAAGAGCCCAGTTCTTGCAGCCCTCAGTTTTCTAAATGTTTTCATTTGTTTTATTCTCTTTACAGCCTCTAGTTCTCAAGTGTGTCCAATAATGTTTTACCTTAGAGCTTCCCAGCTCTCAAATGCTGGAGCCAGGCACTGGCTGCTGCCCAGCTGGCCTCTGCCCTAGTTACACTCAGTAACGCAGCGAGGGCTGTAGTATCAGTCCTTTTCAGGGCTAAACCGTGCCACTGACTTTTGATCATTAAAGGAAATGAACTTGGGATGACATTAAAAAAAGTAAATAAGACTTGTGTACAAGGACATTAAGATTACAAAGCAGCAGTCTCAAAGGTTGGAAGACGCAGAGTGCAGAGCCGCTGATTCAGTGATGTTCTTTGGCAGGAGTTTAAATGACAGCAAGAGGTATGAGGCAACGAAGAATAAAATCCTAAGTATTCGGCTTTCAAGGAAATTTGCAAAAAATACTGTCTCAACAGCCAAGATTTACACATCTTCTGAGAAAGAATGACTTTTTAATCAGAAAGTAATCGTCCCCTGCACTGCTGAGCTAATGATGTATAAAATAAGTCCAACAAGCCAAAGTCCCACCGTGACACTAGACAACAGACAAGAAAAAAGAGAATCCAAACAAACTACTGGTGACCAGAAAACAACTCGAAGCAGATCACTAGCAATAAATCGTAACATGACATTGAAGCTGGGCTCATCTTACAAAGAGCAAAGAGTAGAGAGAGTTGCTAAGGGCAGATGGCAGTGCCTTTCTGGGTGATATAAACACAGATGAATGTATATCATTTCTGAGTACTGTATATGGCTCTGCCTATCTCAACAGCATAAATAACTGGAAAGAACTTTAACACATTTCTAGAGATCGAGTTCTAATTGTTCTGTGGTTTACGACCATTGGTTGCTTCTAATTCTATTTAACATGGCAATGGCTTCAAATATTCCACATTACAGGAATTATGTAGTTCAACTGGAAGTGTTTTACCTGCCAAGATCTGAATTTCATGTTATCCTGCAGTAGCTGGTGGCAAAACAAACCCACTGCAGCATAACAGGAGGTTACGTCCTTTACACGGTTATATTTAATCTCTCCTGATGCTTATCTGAGTTGTAGCCGAGTACAAGGAAAAACAGATTCTACATTCAAATTCTTGTAAGTACAAAGTGTAATGGCAACAGCCATAAGCATAATGCATAACTCTTGCATCTGCCTGTCCAAGGAACCAAGGATTTTTTCATATTTTTCATGTAGTTCATTCTTTGTTCAAATATTTTCCACAAAAGTTGTGTGGGAAAATCCATGAAAATCAGGAAATCTGCCTCTATATAAGAAGTACTCGAAGAAATGTGAGCTTGATCATACTGAACATATGATTACATGCATAAAATTAACAAGCTAAAAACTACAATATATATTCTTTCTCTCATATAATTTTCTTATAATTCCTTTTGGGATATCTGTAGCAATAAGATCAAAAAAAATTTCAGACAGTAGAGTGACTTGCCAAAAAGGTATGTCCACACCATTACGCATGAATAAAACTTTCATTTTTCTATACTATTTATGGTTACATTTGTTTGTAAACCTTTTAAAATGTTCTTTCCACTTCTTGAGATTTACTTACACCATTTCATACTTCTGTTGCACAAAGCTGACATCTCCAGATGGCAAATATAAACATCAAAAGATGGACTGCCACTCAAAGACACGTGGGAAACATTCGCCAAAGCTAAATACGGTCCTAAAAGAATTTCAATATTAGTGTAAGAGTTCTTCTGAATATGCCATTAATAGTTGTGCAATAGATCTAGCTGACACATTGGAGGTGGTGAGCTGCACTCAAATACTTTGCTAGCCACAAAATGGCACTTACTTCAGGGTTGTTCCATACTCAGGAAATAATACAGTAAATCAAAGTAACGAATTACACAAACTATGCTATAAAAAGCAGCACACACTAAATAACATATAAGAAACATGCACATGTGCGTGGTGAAGGAAGAGTCTACAGGATTCGGCTTTTTTGCTGAATAAATATTTGAGAGTTTTACAGTTTTTCAGCATTTCTTTTTATGTAATCAGATAACTGCAACTACAAATTCAACCTGAGGACTGACATTTTTACATTACAATGGCATCTTTGCTGCTGCAAACAGTAATATATATACAACAAATCTGTTCAGAGGGAAAATGCTTTCCATCATACTTGGCTTTGCCTTATTATCAGAATGAGAAACTATGTGCATGAAGTTCTTAATAATTTTTTTTACAAGAAGTATTGGCCTCCTTTACATATTGGCAGGGGCAGGAGGGGATCTGCTAAAATCCATTACACATTTTGTCTCTGCTGTAATAAGAGAAGGTGTCCATTGTGAGCTGGGCAATTCAAACAGCCAAGGATGAAAGAAAGAGTTCACTCAAAATAGGGGACAATCAGGTCGAACTTTGACACAGTTTCCAAGCAGAAAATGTATGACAAGTAAAATAGTTTACAATGTTTTCTCAGACAGAGAAGTCAAAAAAATTTACTCATCCCTTACACCAGCTACAACAGAGATAGCCCTTTATGGTGACTGGTCCTTGCCTCTGACATCACTTCTGCAAGTCATATGGTTGCATATAGAATCACACTTTTTTTGGAGACTTGATTGCATGGAAACTCCCAGTGGAACACCTAGACTGCCTATGAAGACCACACCTTCAGGCACTTTGGTTCAAGTCTAAATACAGGCACTCTTTAGGTGTTTTTTATCCCTAACATAAACTACGGTTTGTGGCCAGCATGGAAGAAATTGTATTTCTTTTTATTCCTAAATCATGGTAAAAGCAATGGATTTTGAATGTCTGTAACATGAGCTAATGAGTCTATATTGAGCAGATCTGCATGGCTCCATTCTGCAAAGGAGATCTGTGGCATCAGTAAACCCTAGCAACTGCACTGTTGTTGTAGTAGTGTCCTCTCTGCCATGCCTGGCTACGCCGCAAGACTGAATTATGTATAACCATCATGTTACATACAAGCCCACAATGCCATGCCATAATTCTATGTGTTAATTTGTTCCCCCAGCAGATCATTTTCTGTGGAAAACACTGAATCCACTACTGTAGCTGCCACATAGAGGATCTTCTTTAATTAAAAAGCACAGAGGAATTGCAGGTGCTGTTAAGTTCAAGGAACATGATCCACTGAGACCACTCCAAATGTAGTTTCATGAGAGAGTGTCTCCAGCAACCACGTGGGTAAAGTTCCTGCCCTATGACCTCCAGCTACTCACTCCTGGTGTTACACTGCAGCACATCACCCCTGCTGTTGCGTCAGAAGTTATGTACCTTGAGCCACAGCCCAGTTTATAGAGTAGCTGAACAGAGACTGATTTCGCAGACCCACCTGAGGAGGTGATGAATTTCAGCACAAAGGCAGGAGCAGTCAGACAGGCCTGGAGCATGGCAGGCACTGTTGGAAAGAGCTTCACTGCCAAAGTCAGTGTACTGGGGAGACTTCACCTGAAGGTTTATGATTCAGTTAAACCAGACTTAATAGCTGAAAGAAGTCCCACTCCCTCTCCTGCCTGCCAGCCATGCTTTCTATAAGCTCTTTGCTAGGGATGTACATCAAACCATAAATAATCCAGTGCAGAACGCTAAACTGATAAATAAATCAATGCTTTTTTGCAGGCCTGGTTTTCTACTGTCTGGACCCTCTGATCTGCCTGCCTGTAGTTCCAAAGAGCACCAGAGAGAGCACAAAGGATGTGTTAGAAACACAGAAAGGGGAGCAGGTGAGGAAGGGCTTTCAAAGGCAACTTGGCATTAGGTTGGCTTAGTCAGGTTTGGTCATTATCATATGCCATCTCCATGATGAGGTGCCGTCCAGACTACCCACAAGTTACACAAGTCACCTTACAACACCCCTGTGAAAGCCAGGATACCTCATCTCAGGAAACATTCATGTGGTCACTCCCTTCTGCTTGCCATTTTCAAGGGGTTTCTTATTGAGCAATGCAACCAACTTCCTCTTTTGGTATCTTAGAGGAGTTTTCTTTTGAGATTTTGGGACTGCACCATTCTTTGAGAATTATTTTGTGAAGGAACAGGAATTTAGATTCACATTCTTTTTAAGAAATTATTTCAGTTTAATATCCTACCTACTTCAGTTGCAGAGCCTTCAATGAATACAGCACAGAGAGCGAATGATGGCAGCAGTGATAATGAGTGCATATGGGAATCCCAGGAAAACTTTAATCATCATCATTAACATTTTATTTTCTGCAGTGCAACTCCTACTCCAATGTACCACAATTTGCTGTAGCAGACTGCAATGCCCAGTGCTGATAAGAATCTGCATAAATGTGAAGAGTAAGAAAGCCATGAGGAAGAAAATAATCACTAAGCTGGAACTGCCACAGGTGTTTTCTGCTTTGATATTTTTTAATTATTTTTTTCTGCTGTGCGGGTGTCTTTCAGGTCAGGTATGATTTTGAAGCAGAAGAAAGGTAGAGTCAAACATGTAGACAGATGATAGCTAGTTTCCCTGGTTCCTGGATTTATTGCTAATTTATAAGTTTGTGTCTTCATAAACCATGTTGCAACTTCTGGTTTTGGTACTGTTTTGCCCAATTTACTACCTTATTCAAATGAACGTTAAAGGAAAGCAATAAAACCCACCAGGCTGCAACACCAACGAATTTTGGTAAATGCAGTGGAGAGTTTTCTTATTGCAGCTTGACATTCAGTAAGAAACACAAACTTAAAGCAGGGACCATTTGGAAATGGATCATGAGGGTAAATTTGAGAAAACAGTAAAGGAGGGAACTTTTAAAATATATGAACTCACAATGCCAATGGTAGATAATCTAAGTGATGACTTCCCAGCTGAAGATGTATTTTATAGGAAAGTTAAAGTTAATAATGCTAAGTTCTTCATAAAATGGTTCATTAACTGCAAAGACGTTTCTTTCTGGGACAAATTGCCTTAGAAATGTTGACCCTTGGGGTTCTGTCTTCCTTGCTAAAATAGAATAGTGCAAACAGAACTACTTTATACAGTTTAAAATCAATTTTGCAATCAAGGATTCTGTTTATAAGCTCTTTGGGCTCAATTTCACTGCAAAGTTACCTGAGTTGTAAGTTATTCCAGGCATAACTGGAATAGTTTCTATATAAAAAGATATGAAACCCAAGCCTGTGGTTGTTTTTGATTTGAAGGAGCCAGTTTCACAGGAGAATAAAGGCTGATATTGAAGTGTCTGTCTTGTCAGCCACTTTGTACTATGAGGATATTTTTGCACTATTTGAATGATATTACTCTTCCAGTGCCTTCCCATTCCTCCTTCCTTATAGACAGAGGGCTCCTGCTCATGCCTGCAACAGAATGAATAGCACAGCCAGCTTGTGGCACTGCTAAGAACCTTTAAGGGTGGCAGAAATCCTGGAGCATGGTTTTATGGTGCGAAGTTTTTTTGTGGGTAAAACCTACTTTTAGTGTTCCCATTTCAACATCCTTCCTCAGTCCTGCCCTCCTCTGCCCCTGCATTGCTCATTTCTGCTGATCCAATGTTTTTAGAGTCCTAAAAAAGATACGTTTCCAACCAACAGCTCAGTGGCTCCTGGTGTGGCACAACACAACTCTCCCAGCACAACAATGAGGACTCCAACACGGGCATGGCAGTGGGCATGCAGGCTCAGAAAACTTAAAGCAATATTGTTACTAAACATGTAGCATTGTGAAGCTGTGACTACTGCAGGAGGCACAAGGGAAGGTATAAAGGCACGCTCCATGGGGCAGAGGCCTAAATGCCCCTTCATAAACTACCAAGACGCTTGAGGTGACTACTGCAAGAGCACATAGAACACTTCTAAATCCCCAAAAAAATGCAGTCAGTGCTCAGGGAGTATTGGGAAGGGCTAGACATAATTTTCCTGACAAAAAAACCCACTTGAATCCCCATGACTCACTCCTTTGAAATACAGTCACATCCTTCAGCAAAAAGGATGTAATGCAGGAATCAAAATGTCCAGTGACAATGGTAGTTGTCTTGTAGCAGGCAATGGGGGGAAGAGGAAACACAGAGTGAGACAGGAAAGTTATTGCTATTTGGCTCTAAAGTGTAGAAAAACTTTCTTTGTAATTGGCAGGAATTTTGGTTTGCTGCTCTTAGTTTAAAAGATGCTATACAGAAGAAAGAGAGGGAATTATTCCAAAGTGTTGAATGTTTTCAAAGGTAGAAGAGCACATTCATCTAAAACAACAGTGGGAGACCAGTAAGAACAATTCAGATCTTGCAAAAAAAGCAGTGGCTCCCCTAAGGCTTTACCTCTAAATCTTCATCCCACAGGTCTCCACTCAATCTGAGCACAGCCCTCCAACCCCAAGTGGGAAGGCAAAGCTCTCACTGAGATGGGTGAAAGAGCTTCTCCCCACCACTTTGGCACTGCCCAGTTTTCCTGCTTCAGGGGCAACTCAGTCTGCTCCTCTGCAGCTACAGAACTGCCACAAATTCAAGGCTTGCTATAAAGGAAAACTAAAATTTGGCTTAACTGCATGCTTCTGAGTCTGCTCAAAATGACAAGAAATGGTTCTTCAGGTACATAAACAACTAGCAGAAAGAGAAAGAAAACACTGCCCTACTGATAAGAGAGGTGAATTTGTCACTGACATTGCTGGAATGGTTCTAGAGGTTCTAAACACTTCCTTCATCTCTGTCTGTACCAGCACTGCTGGGCCCCCAGCCATGGGGACAGAAATCCAGGCTGATGCATCCACAAAGGCATCACCAGCAGAGATCAAGAAGTCATTATCCCACTTTGCTCAGCGCTCATCAGACCACACTGGAATACTGTGCTCAGTTTTGGTCCCTGCTGTGCAGAAAAGATGTGGACAGGCTGGAAAAGGTCCAGAGAAGAGCCACAAAGATGATCAAAAGACTGGGAAGCCTGTCCCAGGGGAAAAGGCTGAGAGAATTGGGTTTGCTCAGCCTTGAGAAGAAGGCCTAGGGGAGACCTTATCACCATGTTCCACTATTTGATGGGTGGCTACAGAGAAGATGGAGGCATCCTTTTTACAAGGAGTCACATGAAAAAAACAGGGGGTACAAGTTACTCCTGGGGAAGTTCCAAGTGCTCACACAAGGAAAATTTTTCACAATGAGAACAATCAGACATTGGAATAACCTCGCCAGGGAAGTGGTGGATTCCCCAATACTGTACACTCCTGTGATCTGGCTGCCAGTGTGCTGGGCCATCTTGTCTAGACTGTGCTTTTACCCAGAAAGGTTGGATGAAATGTTCCTTGAGGTCAGTTCTTTCCAACCTGTATCCTATGATTCTATAATTTAAAATCATGACCAGTTTATGAGTGCCCTTGGCTGTGAACTGTGGTGGTTCAGCAAGACCCTGGAGAGAGGAAAATTGAATGAGGCAGGAATATTCTCCATGTATTGTATCTCCATGTATCTTATTGTGAGCCAAAGACTTCTTTTATACAAAAGCCTTGAGAGACCTATACCAGAAGGAGGTGACATGACCTGTGATACTTAGTCTAAATTATGCATATATAATAGCACACAAGGATATAATGAAAACTATTATGATGAACATTATGCATGCTGAAAAGTTTGCAACATAAAGGGCTGTTTTTCACTATCCACTGAGGGCGAATTTAGCCCTAAACAAAATATACCGGAAAACACAGTTGTTAATGTGATGCGAATTACTACTCTGTAATAATTTATGGGTGTTGTTTGCTCACTTTGCTATTGGAAATTCACTGTCTAAATATATAGGATTGATTTTGAAAAGGGAAAATCAGGCTAACCTAATAGATGGTTGGAAGATAAAATAAGCAGATAGAGTAACAAAAAACCCCAAACCCCTCAAAATAAGCCACTTCTTCACACTCTGAGCAGTGGGTCAAGGAAGGTGATTCTGCCCCTCTACTCCACTCCTGTGGGACTCCACCTTGAGCATGGCATTCGGCTCTGAGTCCCCCAAGACAAGAAAGATGTAGACCTCTTGAGGTGAGTCCAGAGGAGGGTCACAAAGGTGATTGGAGGGCTGGAGTACCTCTCTTGTGAGGATAGGCTGAGAGAGTTGCCTTCCAGTACCCCAAAGGGGCCTACAGAAGGTTGGAGAGGGACTTTTGACAAGGGTATGTAGTGACAGGAAAAGGGGGAATGGCTTTAAACTGAAAGAACATATGTTTAGATTAGATACTAGGAAGAAATTATTTACTGTGAGGGTGGTGAGACACTGGCACAAGTTGCCCAGAGAAGTCGTGGTTGCCCCACCCCTGGAAGTGTTCAAGGCCAGGATGGATGTAACTCTGAGCAACCAGGTCTAATGGAAGGTGTTCCTGCCCACAGCAGGGTGTTTGGAATTTGTTGATCTTTAAGGTCCATTCCAACCCACACCATTACATGATTCTATGAAATGTGTTTGGAGATTTACAAGTTACTGGAGAAAAAACCAAAAACAAAAACAACTGTAACCAGATCAAAAGGACTATTTTAGGTGAAAAGGAAAGGGGCATGTGCAGTGGAATCAGGCTGTCATGGACACAATGTTTTTAAAGAGAAGAAGGAAAGGTGTTTCAAGAAGCTAGATCTACCTGTCTTGTCCTGAGGGGCTAATAAGACTTGAGAAAAATGGATATGAAGTTCGTTGGTTTTAAAATCTTTTACTAATCTCTTACAGAGAAAAATAGCAGAGATTAGATATCATACTGAGTACCACAAGTGAACATTACAGGGCTCTCTCTGCAGGGTTAGATTAAGAAGGAAAATTGAGGAATTCACGATGAGATGAGTAATACCACAAAAAAAAAAAGTGAGCTGTGGTCAGGGAGCAAAAGAAGAAAATGTGACCACATCTATAACCACAGCAGCTGCTCTGAGAGATTTCTTACCTGAAGGTTGATCATGCTTCTGTGAGAAGCAAATCCCAGGCCTAAATTGCGCAAACAGCACAGTTCAGACTCAAAACAAGAAGGAGCTGTCAGATCTCAGGTGGTGTCTGGTTTTCATTTTTCTTTTTAAGTAACAGTCATCTTTTTCTAATGGCTTAATGTCAAAAGTATGCTTGAAGGAGGAATTTCAATGAGGAAAGCTGGCAGTCCTGCCCAGGTTCCATTGATTCAGTGGAATTGGCTGCAGTCCTTGTGGGAGAAGTGCTCCCTTAATTTTAGACAAGTCTACTTCAAATACAATTAGACAGGAGGCTTTTTTTTTTCATTTTTGCCCTACATGCTGAGTGAGACACATTAGTTGTAATCATTATATACTAGTTTATTGATCATGGCTTTTCAGTATTCACTGTAGATAGGCTTGTTTTAACAGAACTGTCAAGAGATGCCTGGTTAACAAACAATTACCAATTGAAGGTATAGCAACAAGCACAGGGATTTTGTCAGGACATACAGAAATGTGCAGGGTATTTTGGCAAAAGGTGAAAGGACTTTTCTCTTGAATCTGATATTTTTAAAGAGATGTTGCTAAAGTCCATTTAATGACATTTTAGGAGTGGTTCAATATGTTGTTTTCATCTCTGCTTTTCAATATTTGAAAAGATTGAACAAATGGAAATTATCCTCAGGAATTGCATATATGGAAAACCTATAAGAGCCCACACGACAGATTACACTGGCTCATTACTTATAATATAGGTTACCATTAAAATGTATTCCAGTTATTAGGAAAGCTGGAAGTGAGTCAATTATTTGAATAAACAAACAAAGATTTGGTTGCCCCGTAGCTGAGTGCATCCCTGAGACGTCTGTACGCTCCTTTCCCACGCCTCCTGTCTCATTTCTAAACTAGTAGAGGCTGTTGTGCAAGGCAACCTGGCAGCTCCTAATGACCAGGTAGCTCAATGCACCCCTTGGAAGCAATTCCTGCACACTATCCACTTCTGCACATTTGCAGCAGGCACAAGGCATCGACTGCATCTTGTGTGTATCAGAGGAGGAAGAAGAGGTTTTGCAGCTTAGGGAAAGAGAAGGATCCATTTATCAGGCCAAAGGAATATTACTATAGTCCCTCCAAAGAGGCCATGTGTTCTGATTGCTTGGACAAGCTGAAATGCAGCAGTTTGGTGTGTCAGACACTAGAAGAAGGTGAGAAGACGGAAGAAGGTGCTGGCCTTTTGCTTTCCCCAAAAGACTGAAGAGAGTTTTTTATCTTTTATGTAAAAGATATAAGAAACAGTGATAATTTCAGCAAAAAGAAGTAATTCAGCCTCACAACTTGCAGTGTAGTTCCCAGTCTTGTTAGGAAGCAGTATCCCTACATGCAAATTCTTACATAATCGAATGAGGATAAACAGAAACAATACATGAAAGAAACAAACCCCAAACATCCATTGGGACGAAGTATGCATATTTCAATTCCTTAAGAGTGAAAGTCTGTATTTTCTAAAACAACTAATGTTTCCTGTTTCCATCAAGTTGTCAGACTGGGCAGCCAAAACCCTGTAAAGCTGTGGGCCAACAAGTTTATATTTACCCTGAGAGTCAAGGTAAGATTCATGACACTGCTGCTCATTAAATCTCTTGTTTTAACGTGCTTAGCTTTTGCAAGTTATGACACAGTAAATACATGTGTGTCACTTAGCAACATCAGCTCTTTCTAGAGGAATGTCTTTTGTTCTTGGAAATCTGTTATAAATGCAGATTACAAAACAATTATTGGGGAATCTAAACTTTTCTTATTTGCATGGTGCTCTGGCCTTTCCCCATTCTGCATTTCAAGTGTGCACAGGAAATTAATTTACTTTGCACAAGCATCCTTCATTGACACTATTGTTTTGAAGAGAAGCTCTGCATATTTAACAAATATGACAGAAGTTTCTGTAAAAAATAAAGGACGTGATAAACGCCTGGAGAAAGAAAGGACTGGAAAGGACCTCTTAGTCACTGGGTTCACCCAGTTCAAAGCTGCCTTACTGTTTTGTAAACAACACTATAAATACTTTAACATTGTGACGCAACACTACATAGTCTCTATCATGAATTTATTAACCTGATTCATTTCCACACATGCCAAAGTCTGAGATCACAGATCATGCAGCTCCGGCAAAAGGGTTTGAAATGTAAACACCTGCACAAATTAAGTATTATTTATAATTTTCACATTGACTAGGTTACAGGGTCTCCATAACAGATTAGAACATGTGCAGGATCCTGAACACTTACATGTAGTCAAAGGACTGAGATACACTGGACTGCAGACTTCAAAGGGTTTAAGGGTTTTCTTTCTTTGTCTTTAATAGGTTTAAAGCTCAGAATTCACATCCAGTTGTCCAGGTTGTCAGGATCAATACAAAAGGCAAGATATATAAATTGACCTTTATATTCTGAAATTAAAATATATCCTCAGGAAACACAATAAAATTATGTCAAAATCTTATAGATAGACACATAATTAATATAATTAATACTTGTTTATGAAACTCAGATTTTGTCCTCTGCTAGGAATATCTGAAAGACAAGTATTACTAAAAATATCTTAGACTGTTTTCTAAACATTTGAATGAATAAAGTGAGAGTGCAAGTGAACAATAATCAAAAAAAGGGACCAATCACTGTTCTCAACTGTAATGTCTTGATAATAGAATGACTTAGACAACAAGTTGCCATGAGAATTTTGTCAGTCCCGGGAGAGAAACACCATACACAGAAATGCATCCGGGAAAAAAAAAAAAAAGAACAGCAGCAACGGTCATTGTCAAATTTCTGCTCAGAAAAATACTGTCAAAGGTCAGAAAAGTTTTGTCAACAGTTTTGCAACTCCTTTTATACTTTTATTTTAAAATGAACCTCCCCCTATCCTTAATGTTCTGGGCTTTGGGGTTTTGGGGATTTTTTTAAATTGCAATTACTGTGGTAAACTGCTAAAGTAAAAGCAGTACTGCAGAACTCATCACCAGCAGTAGAAGACCAAGAATGATAACCAGGCTGTGATTCTCCCAATTTAAATGAGAATACAGTAAATAAGCTATAGCTTACTCAGGACTTGGTCAAATGACCTGAAGGTTACAACTGACGAGGCCCCAGCTTCTTTGGGGCTGACCTGGCAGCCAACTCTGCCACTTACACTCACAAACGGCATCAGGGCACCTATGACAGCCCCTTTACTGCAAAACCCACTGTTGAAGTTCTCATTTCTACGGAGAGGCACTAGCAAACACCTCTTCATGAACTGCTGTAGTATTTCTGCCAGGAACATCTGATAATGGCTGCAGACAGTTCAGACCTGCCCCTAGCATGGATTGGGGTTTAATTCCAGAAAGGTCTCTGGGTGCTGACATACTGAGATCCACTCCACAGATATTATTATGATGCAAATTCGTATTGAGCCCTCTTTGGTACAGTTTTCCCACATAAACAAATCTTTGAGAGAGAACCTCAGATATAGGATATACTGTCTTCTCCAGCATTTTAGCTTTTCTCTCATCATCCATTGAAAAGAGCAGATAGTACCAAAGTAATGGCTGAGGTTCCCAATTCATCTAGGAGAACATAATCTGAAACACCCTTCTCCTGAAGGCCCACACATCTCACTTTGTTCAGCTGGTAAATCTATTAATCCTCATCAGTAGCATTCAGTGTAAACATTTTCAGTGCGTTTAGTCCTAAAATCCTCAGCAAATACTCAGTCCACTGTCAACCAGTCATCACAAAAATTTATATTTAAAAAGATCTGAGGACATCAGGATTCTGCTAATGACTGCGCTCCCAGCTCCCTATCTGTGGCACTGATCTGCACTATCCTGCAAGCTTTTCCCAGTGCTGCCGTGGGTTAGGGATGAAATGAAGCACGATTTGCGATTATCATTGCTGGGCTCATGAAAGCCCCAGGTGTAGATGTAATCACAAGCAGCACTGAGCTTTGCTGGTATAGCTTATTTTGCTTTTGTGGGAGAAGAAAAGGCTGGAATAAGCTGTACTGGTTTATAGCAGTTTTGCTTGCATAGAATACCAGATTACCTACTCAGAAGTGATCTGAGTATAGATCTCCCTTGGAGTTGAAGTAGATCCATCCACTGCATCTATGTAGGCCTGCTTAGATTTCTTTTGAATAGATACTGCATAAATAAGCAATAAAGGTGGAAGTGTTTTCTTAAAAATATTGGGAGGGGGTGTGCAACAAAATGTCACTTTTTCATCATCTGTAGAACAATGGATCTGAGTTTTAATTGCCAGTTACCAAGAAGATGCTGAAAATAAGAAAGTATCAGTACCTTAAGTATGCACATGAATAAATAATATGCAATTAGGTAGCATGACTTATGCCCAGCCCATATAAATACAGGCAGGGGATGTAGTAATGGGCTTGGGCACCTAGGCTGGAGTGACCAGTAATGTACAGATAGCAGGCATGTTCACAAACATGTGCACTTATGCACAGGGTCTCTTGCTTTATACAGCAAGTGGAAGTAGCTCAGGAGAACATGGACAAACGGACCAAAGGACATACCTTCTCCTTTGCCAACCGCTTACTGATTAATCAAGGGCACAGTGGTGATAGCAGTTACGTGTATGAGCAGCTCACACTTTACAGGCTGTTCCCAGCGGAGCCGACCGCATGCCCTGTCACGTGAATGAACGTGTTCCGGACTATGTCCCCAGAGTTCCAACACCCAGAAAACCTTATTTAAGGCTCATCATAGAAACTTCAGCACCTGCTTAAATGATGCAGTGACGGAAACAAGGGAAGGAATAGGACTGGGACATGAAGAGATAGGGCAGAGCCTTGGTGCAGGTGATGAAGTAAAACCGCAGGCTGAGAGAAATTCCGACAACACACTTGCACAGAGTTGCTTCACGTCTGCTAATTCTAGTGATGACAAATAAGACTCCAAAGGCATTTTTATGTCAAGGAATTAAACCCCAAACCAATGCGCTGCCGGGTGCGGGCACACAGCGGCCACAGCAATCAGGGCAAAGACGACCGCCGAGCGCGAACCAAGCGGTCAGACCGGGCGCTGCGGTGCTAACGCGCCGCGGTCCCAGCACGGAACCTTGCGGGAGACTACATTGGGTAATGGGGATCGCAACGCCGCGGCCGCTCCCGAAGAGGCCGGTGCGGGCCGGTCGCGCTCCGCTGGGAAGCGCCAGCACCCGCTTCCAGGCGCGCGGTGCTGCGGAAGAGCCGCACGCGCGCAACCGCCGGGCGCTCAC
>VZTH01003233.1:0-59247 GCA_013397815.1 Aleadryas rufinucha | reverse complement strand
GGTCACCCGCGGCGCGGACCCCGCCGAGCCCCAGCCGGCGAGGCCGCGCACGCCGCCCGCCCCGAGCTGTTGTTGTGCCCCCCTCCCTCCTCTGCCTTCCCCGGGAGCTCCTCCTTCTCCTCCCCCCGCCGGGGCAGCCCGGCCGGGGCCGCGGACCCCCCCCCGCCGCCGGTCCCCCGCTGCCGCGGAGCTCCTCAGTCTCCCAGGAGCCATTTGCAATAATCCTCGCTGACCCCGGCGGGAGGTGTTTCCTTTCCCCTCCCGGGCTGGTTTGGTTTTTTGTTGGGGGTTTATTTGTTGTTATTTTAACGTTTATTGTTATTATTTCTCGTTGTGACTGTATGAAGCAGTTTTTTAAAATGTGAATATCAAAGCTGGAAGGCAGCTGGACTTAACAAATGAGTGAATGGAGCCTGAGATGCATTGTTCACATAAGGTAGCCGAAACAAGTTTTTTCTACCAAAAAGCAAAACCCTGAATCCACCCTTCCCCGACAAACTCAATGGCTCAAGTACAAGATGCAGCTGTTGATTTTAAATATATGCACTTCGTACCGGAGCGTTTGAAATGTGTTCCTGATTTACAGGACTTACTGTCTTAATTAACCTGTCTGTATTGAATAAACGTGGTCTTGTTTTTATTTTTGGGTCTGTGTCTCATTGTTAAGGGGAAATGAATTCTGATTCATGAGAACAAAACTGTGTGGATGATGCCCCAATAGGCACGTACCCCCTTGATCTTTCAGTTGTAACATCTCCATTTTGCAAGCGGAAAAAAAAAATGCCCACAACAATCCGCATAGTCTGATGCAGTGGGACACCGGTTATTAATGCACGGAGATGCAACTGAGCCCCTTTGTTTGCCAGCAGCGTTCATTCGTAAGCCGTGAGACTCCCCTTCGAGCAGCCGAGAATGTGGCTGTTGGAATTTATAAGTCATATAATAAGCGAGATTTGGATATTTTGTACTGGGGAAGGAACAGGGCTTATGTTGGTCACTTGTTTGGGTTGTTTGTGTTTTTTTTTTTTTCTTTCTCTGAGGATAGAGGGGAAAAAAAGACTCTAGTCTAGAAAGGAGGCAAGACGTCTAGGCAGCAATCAAAAACAATTTTAAAATTCTGTAAACCAGAATTAGATAATTCGATGCTGGTCATTAAGTTCCAATACCTGTTTTGAATAGTTTCCTTTGTAAAATCCTGTGTTGGGTTTTTAGGAGTAATTGAGCTTCAAGATCAGAACTGAACACATCAGACAGACTGGAGCTTAACAATCTCCCAACCCCCACTCAATTTGAGGTAAAAGCTTCTCCTTTGAAGAAGGTAGCAATCCCACATAAAAGAAAATGGAAGATGTTTGCCTTTGTCCAAGAGAGCAATTTGAGCAGCTACGTTTACTTGTGTGATTAGTTCTTTCATGAATACATTAAATCCAAAAGATATTTTAGATTTCTTTCTCTGCCACAGCTACTACTAGAAACTGATGCTGAAGGTTTTTATGATGTCTCACTGAATTCCTCATGCACTAGGACCAGTATGTGATGTTATTATTAGCTTTATCTTGACTAATTTATAAGTAGAATGCAGTTTTTCTGTATCAAAGCATGTAAAATGCAAAAAAAGGTGGTCAGCACATTTTTAGAACCTCCTTAATTACTAACATCTGAAGTCCTTTTTCTCGTGGCTTGGGCTGCTTTTGTGGCCTTTTGCACAACTTGGAAAAGATTCAGATCTGCTATTAGTTCTTACCCTCTAGTACAGTGACGTCGTGTGTACGTTATCCTTCAAATGAATTTTTATTTACAATTTTATTGTTTCTTTCTTTCTTCAGGAAAAAAAGTTCAGTAGCAGATACAAAGACTAAAACCACTAGCCACAACTGAAAACCTAGTTTTTCTTATATTTGTCCTCTAGATGCTCAGGGAAGTAGGTATTTGCTGTGCAGACACTGAATTTGAACCCTGGGATGAATATTTTAATTACTGAAGAAATTGGAGGAAACTAGCTAAAATCTGAGCATAGCCAATGGAGCCTGAACAGTTAACTACAGTTAAAAGTATATGGGTGGGGGTCAGCTGGAATTCTGAAAGCTGGTGAGTTTGACTTAAACTTTTTGCCACTGATAATTACGCATCGATTTTGCATCTCCTTTCCCTCCCCCCACCTTCCTCCTCCCAAATCCTAGCCCCTGTATACTAATGAGAACAGCTAACTTTACAAGTGTCCTTTGTAGTCACTGAAAGCCTCGAGACATTCCTTTTAAGGATTTTACTAGAATAACACTTTTCAATAAAGTGGCAGTTGAAGTGAGGCGTAGAAAAGATGCTAATAAATTTCACTGTGACTGGCTGGTTTTTAAACTTCCTAAATTACTTCTAAAATAGCTTTTACCTTCTGCTTTGTGCAAGGCTGGAGATGTATATATGAAAAGGGCTATAGTAAGCTAAGCGTTATGCAGAGTGTGATGATTTGGTAAAAGGAATTTGGCACTTGTTTCAGATAACTTGCATAACTCACCGACACATCTTTGTCATTATAATGTGAATGTCCTAAGCTCATGCCAGCAGCCTTTCTTGTCACATCTTCCATGTAAGTCTTTGTCTTCTTCAAAATATAGAGCATGTCACTTCTTCAAAAGGGAACAGATCAAACATGGCTCATTTTGGTTTTGGAAGACACATTTTAAAATATGTTGGACCAATTGAAGTATTGCCAAAAGGTTTCTGTTGATTCATTGCAAATCTCCTTTTCTTTGCCTTGTGCTATGCTATGCAAGCATACAAACTGTGATATAAAAGTCATCATCTACTTTGTTTCCTGAACAAGATAAAAAGTGTTGTCCTGGGAAATAACAATTTTCCTAAGTTTTCTATGTCTGTGTTTCAGAGGTGGGGTTTCTCTAGTATATTAAGTCTGTGCCAGTCTTCAAATACCAGTTACTGGTTTCTAGAGAAGCAGAACGGAAATACATTTGGCCTTCACAGTATGCTTAAACTGTCTTCATTTGTAAGTGAAAATACAGTTTACTTACAGGTTTAAATTTGGACTAAAGTTGTGTTTTGATGATTGGCTTTTAGCTAGGTTTTAGCTCTTTTTTTTTCCATATTGTGAAGAAAAAGAATTGTTCAAAACACACAGATTTTGCAGTGGATGACATGAGCTGTAGAACGAAAAGTTAACCATTTAGATTTTTGTAACAAGTGACATTTCAGTGCATTGGGGAAGAAATTAATTTCGTTCTGTCTGCAGGGGCTATATTTTGAGGGTAAACTTGATTTTAAATAACGTTGTAAACAAACGCACTGAAGTCTCACAACCTCATCTTTCAATGTTCCTCTCTGGTGTTGCACTAGCATGGCACTGGCCTGCCACAGTTTTCTCATTCATAGTCTACATTGCTGCTTAACTCCTCCTGAGTTTTCTCTATGCGACTGGACAGCAGTTTCCCTGACTCTTTGCCCAAAATTCAGCTTTGCATCCTAGTTACAGCTTGCTCTTTGTACTCCCATGTTCCCCAAGCTCTTAAAAGTAACTCAATTTAGGCAGAAGTGTGGCAGGTAGAATGTTTTTTGTCTGCTATTTCCCTTGTGTGACCTGTCTCCCTTGTAGCTCACTATTGTGTATTGTACCAGCACTTAGAATCTGCTGTAAAAATTATGTTGGCATGGTACTTGGCATGATAAACATGGTGAGAAAGTAGGGACTCCACCCTAAGTCCTTAAAATGAGGTTTAAAAGAAGCCTTTCAAGCAAATAGCAAGCACATCTCATGGAAGGCATAAGGGAGAAGAAAGATGTATGCTGGTTAATGCACAATTTAAGTTCTGGTCAGCTGGGGCCAGTCCCAGTGTTGGGGACTTCTCCTACATCTCCATCTAAAAAACATTTCTCATTCCCTCCTAGTCCCTGGCCCATGATTTTCCTCTCTTCACCCTGCATTCCCGGCCTTACCCACGCCATTTTTTTCAGCTTGTGGTTGAAGTATTTCACTTTTACATGTCTTTTGTCCATGTCATATTACTGTTCCCAAATACTAAGTAGCTTTTTTCTCTTCAGTTGCTTTTTAATGGGTGCTTTTGATGTGCTTGTTCACTCGACTTTCAAATATTGTAGCTCAGTCACTTCTTGGTGGCCACAATCTGGTTAACTCCTTATAAACTTTGCAGTGTGAGTTGGAGGGCAAGTTAAGTGTCCTTCATCTTCAGTTCGTACAGCATAGGGCAAAAATCAGAGGAGAAATCCTAGCTGCAGTGAAATGAACAGATGAAGTTAACAGAAAAATTATTTTCAACATATATGGGAATTTCCTCCTGGTTTGGTGTTTTTTGGGGTTTTTAATTGTTGTTTGGTTTGGTTTCTTGTTATTGTTTTTTTTTTTAGAAGTAGCTGGGAAATATCACTTAAAGTGGTACAATGACTACATGAATGCCTTTGGGGGAACACAAAAATTACATCAGCAAACTCATTTCCTGAGTCAATGAGTTTGGTTCACTTTTTGTCTTCCAAAAATTATGTTTTAGCTGTGTGACTAACCTCAGTCACCTTTGTCAAAGCTGCAGAAATGCCATTATGCAATTTCCTTGGCAAAAGGCAGCTGCTGGAAAAGAATTGGTGCCCATAGAGAGAGGAAGGCTGCAGTGTGCCCAAGCCGCATTAGTAAACACTGTAAACTCCACAACAGAGGAAGCTACAGGAAATCAAGCGCCATAAATTCAGAGGCGTGCAGCATTAGCTGTTCCTTATGCAATATCCTGTATCTGAATTGTATTATTTCTGCTTCCCATTATATAATATGGTGGTGTCTGGTAGAGTAGTACGGCCAGCTAAGGGTGCTCTTCATCACTGCAGGCATTAGGTAGGACATGAGCAATCAAAAGAGATTGTAAAGACCATCTTGTCTCTGTGTCCTCCTTGTGATTACTAACTTGGCAGGACTTTATTCATGAAGAGGTGCTAAGGATAGGCTCTAAGCTCCTGAGCTGTATGAAGAAGTTTAATATGTTCAGTTCCAAACCCAAGTACATATTTTATAGCAGCAACAATTTTAAAGCTAGGGGAAAAAAATCTTGCTGGAACTTTGAGCTTGGAAGCCAAGTGGTAAATTCGAGAATAAATGGACCTGCTCTCATTTTCCTCCCATATAGGTACTTCAGTCCTCATCCAAGGAACTTCACTGCTCCCTGGCACACTATGGGGCTTCTATCATCAGCTGCCCCTCAGGAGATGATCTCTGATTGATTTTACAGTCCAGGGAAGTTGTAGTCTTCCAGCTCAATGGGATCACTTTCAGGAGCTGCGCTGACTTAAATACATTTTTCATTTGGTGGTAAGGGATGAAACAGCACCAGGATGAAAATGTTTTAATTAGAGCAAATGGATCCTGGCTGGCTTAATAGTAAATATTTACTGCTCTAAGCATTTTTCCATAAGAGATTGGGGCTTATTTTGCCCGCATCACAACAATTGTCCTAGTTTCAAGGCTTAAATCTACAGAAGCATGGGCTCGCAGCTGAAGTGCAAATTTGGGTTATTAGTGTTCTTAAATCCACATTGCAATGCCTTTTCTTGTTTCCAAGACTAACTTCGTGTTCCAGAGGAAACCACACAGGGCTGAAGCAGGTGACTGAATGCATGTATGTACATCCCCAGCTTCTCCTGAAAAATGGAAGATGAGTGGGATACCTAATCCTCTCCTGTTGGTAGCAGGCAGCATTGGCATTTGCTATTCTGGCAATACCTATCTGTCAGTGCATGGGTATGCCCCACAGGTGTGGTATCTCATCTCTACATTGTTTTGGAAGGTAAAAAACCAGACATTTATGTTTTCCATCTTGCTGTTCTGCTCTGCTGTTAGCTTTCACCAGGCTGCTTTGACAGCTGCTTTCCTCCAATGCCTCCGATGCAAACTTCCTCAGCTGCTGTCAGCTCTGACCTGAACTGTGGCTGGATTCTGGATCACAGGACAGAGAAAACTTATTCCCATAAAAATGCGGTAAGTCAGCCTGGAGTGTGCCAGACTGGTAGCAGGACAGAAGTAAGAGACATAAATTTTCACATCGGCATCTGTATAGATCTGTTCTTCTGTTCTTCTCCCACCTTTTTATTTTTTTCCTTTTAAGAGAGGCCACAGATGTCAAGAATCTCTGGAAATCAAACTGCCCACCTCAGTAGGGGTGTAGAAGTGATCCGCAGCCCCGATGTTCACTTTTCCCCTTGTTTTCCTGGAGAGCCTTTTATTGCACATTTGGTTCGTGCTGATCCTGTTCTCCAATCTGCAGTGAAACAGATGCTTTGGGGCTAAAGAGAAAACATGCTCAGCCTGGGTTCTGTGCATGTGCACACACAAGCATGGATCAGATGTGACTTGCTGAAACAGTACTTGTGTTCAGGGTCAAATGTGCAGATGTTTTATTGACACTAAGAATAAATATAGACTTATACAAAGGACATGTGCTATTAATTAAATTTAAAATTAAAATTTCAGGAAAAAATATAGTAAAAACTATGTAAGAATATAGTTTTGCTTTTTGTCTTGTTGTAAAAGTTAAGGCAAATGTGTCTTTAGTGGAATACTGCCTATGTCCTACGTGTGTGTTGCCTTGATAGCTGCTCCTGAACCGATCTTATCTTAGAAAAAGCAAATCAGACCCTGCCAGAGCTACCAAATTATTGTAAGAAATAGAATTTCAGATGGGTTTTGGTTTACCTGGTTCTTCCTAAACAAAATGAAAATCCTTATTGTAAGGTATATATCAATGCTGAATAACTCGGAAGGATGTCTTCATGCAGGAGTGACTTGAAGTTTGCAGCCAGCATAATACAGATCTGCCTTATTACTGCAATGGCTTTAGCTTATCTGTTATTAAAAGTCTCGATTATTTTGGCTTCAGTAATTTTAAACATGGTTGCAGACACATAGAAGTTGAAATTGTGTTATCCAGGGTGCACTACTTTTAAGTTCATAAACTTTAGAAACTTTTAAATTGGAGAGGTGAATTTAACTTGAATGGTAAAACTAAACAGAACACTGCTTTTCCATAGGTGATTTCAGCTTCACAAGTAGTTCAGTCCAATTTATTTGAACTCTTGTGAATCAGCAGAGGAGATTAATAGATTGACACCAAATGTGATCTTTTATTAGTGGTAGTCATAGAATCACAGAATGGTTTGGGTTAGAAGGGGCCTTAAAGATCAGCCAGTTCCAACTCCCCTGCCATGGGCAGAGACACCTTGTACTAGAGCAGACTGCTCAAAGCCCTGTCCAGCCTGGCCTTGAACACTTCCAGGGTTGGGGCATCCGCAACCTCCTTGGGTAACCTGTTCCAGTGCCTCACCACCCTCACAGCAAAGAAAAGGCCATTCCCCCTTGTCCTGTCATTACATACCCTGGTCAAAAGTCCCTCTCCAGCCTTCTTGTAGGCCCCCTTTAGTACTCCAGGTCTCAGGAGAGCAGAGTAGAGGGGGAGAATCACCTCCCACATAACTAAACCTTTAAAACTCTAGGGACTGTCATATTGGGTAAGACCTGAGCTCTGGGTAGCTCAACATCTTGGATGCCAGTCAGCTGTGTCATATCAGCTGCTGTATGGTGGAATAGCCTCCAGCAGCTCTTGTCCGATGTCTGGCAGTTTGGCTCCTTCTTGGTTACCGTCCCTTCCATGCTGTGGGGTTTTGGAGCTTTAGTCACGGTTACAGCGGATTTTCCTGATGGCTGTGCACGATGTTATGGGTGTTCCAGTGCCTTCTGGGCCAGGAGAGCTGCCCTGCTGTATGGCCTGTGTCTGCTCAGATTCAAAGCTGCCCTCTGCAGAGGGCAGTGGGAGGGTGATCAGCATGGTTCTCCCTGTGACAAGCAGAGAGGCTGGCCAGCCCATCAAACCTGACTGCCTTGACTTCTGCATTTAACACTGAGGGCTGACGATCAAACAGTGGGAATGGATGTTTCCTGTGGAAGCTGCCTCCAGAGAGGGATGTGGGATTGCAAGTCAGGCTCTACGCCAAGAGACTCCTCAGGACACATTGAGCTGAACAGGAAGAGAAATAGAAGATGAGAAAACACTGCACAGAGGTGAGATTTGAACCAACACAAGGATGGGAACAACTCTGGGGAAAAATGGTTTTAGACACTCTAGATCAAAGGATCTACACTGAAACCCAAAAGGGTACATAAGCCTCAATTCCTCTTACTAACTCCTAGAGAAAGCATTTACTGAAATTTTGAGAGCATATTATGGAGCCCCATCATGACAGGAAAGATTCTTAGAGACCCATCTGGAGAACTGTAGGTAGAAACAAACTTCCCGATGGAAGTAGCATGGCAAACAGCAGCATGGCGGAGAAAACAGAGACAGGCTTGAGTAGCTATCCCTGACTACATACAAAAGGGTGTGCAAATGTGGACACTGACTGTGGGCAGCACTGACTGTTGCTTCTGTTCTGGTGTGCTGTTGGCCTGGGTCTTGCTGGGATTTTACCCTTTTCCTGTCACTGATTGAGTCTGGGATTGTGGGTTTGCAGGACAGATGGCAGGACAGACATAGTTTGGGGGCTTGCCCTGCATCAGTACTCCTCAACACCCCAGCACTTGAGATCTGAACCTTTTGTCTAATGCTCCACTTAGAAGCCTCAGCCTCTTGTCAGGAAGTGGGAGAAGTACAGCGCTGCCCAAGTCTGATTTCCATAGTTGGGGCTGTAAAACAGAACCTGCGTGGTTATTGACTCCTTGGCTGGTGCAAAGTGTTTTTGAAAGCACTGGAGTTGTAGCAGTTACCCTTTCCTCTTCAAGTTGCGTTTTTCTTTTTTCTTTGTTTAAGTAAGTTAGTTGCTACTGCACCTCAACCCATATCACAGTGAATGAAATTAAGTGTAAGTAGCATCTATTGGCTTGCTGTTCTTTTGACTGTACATTCAGCAACGATGACAAAATTTCATCAGTACCAAAGACTTCAGCACTTACATTGTCATTTATATCTCACAGCTGAAATTCATGGCCCTGGGTGTTCCTGGCATCAACAGCTTCCCTTGAATAACTGCTGTTACTCAGTTGTTAACACTCACACTATATTTGGTGCTGTCTCTGAGGCACAGCAAAGCTGATTATATAATTTACCACATCCTTGTGTCCTGGATATAAGGATAAACCTCTTCCCCATGAAGACAGCCAAATATTGGAACAGGTTGCTCAGAGGTTGTAGTCTCTCTCCTTGGTGGGTTTGATCACACTGGATAAAACACTGAGTAACATGGTCTGACTTCAGAGCTGTCTTTGCTTCAGACAGGTTTTTGGACTGGAGATTTCTTGAGAGATCATTCTGACCTGCATTATCCTGTGATCCCACAAAGTTGGCATATTTGCTTGCAGCAAAATATTCCCTTCTAATGCAGTGCATGGAATTCACTCAGTGTTTCCCTAAATCTCAACTAGGAATAAGGAATCCAGGCTATGTGAATGTAGTCCTTGGCAAGCATGTCACTTCAAGGCTTTTTCCTGCTATTCATTCACCCTGATTCACCTTGAGTACTACTCTCATTTAGGGTCCTATGGTTGAAAAGACCATTCTCCTCAGTTTCTTCTATGTCTATTTCATCTATGTATTTCTCACTGAAATCTGTGAGGCTTCAAAAGCAATAACATCCTTCCCCCAGGCACCAATTGCTCATCTACGACAAGGAGGACATCCACTGTTAGCTGATACTGCTCAGGCAGACACATGCACTTTCTCCTCCAGTAGTAGAAAAGACAAACGAAAAGGACAGAAAGGATGGCAGATGTCATCTTTGTGGTTTGGACATTCTTAATTTCCTCCATGGCTCACATCTGGATCATTTGGATCATACCTTTGGACTCAAGAGGAAACAAGCCAGTGCAATGTTCATGTGTGCCCACGGGCAAGGGTTATTCCTAGGAGGCCAAGAAAAAAGACCTTTCCTGGATTTGAAGGACCCCAATCCCTTGTGCTCTTAGGATTGTGTTCATAGATGCAGCTCTTGTCTCAATAAAACCCAGTGCTTTGGGACTTGACAAGAGCTGACAACACCTTCTCTCTCAGAAAGCAGTTTCCTGTGAACCAGCGATTTCTCAGAAATTGTTCTAGGCCAGTGCCAGTGTGGGTGTTTCTGATCACTGTGCCTGCACAACAAAACCTCTCCAATTTTGGTTGTTCAAGGTAAAAATTGAATGTGAGGTCAGGTTTCTGTTTGGTACATAATTAAATTTACATCCTTTTGCTTCAGATAAGCAGTGAGCCTGAGACCACCTCTCAGACATATCTGTGTGCCCTGTACATCTCTGCTCCTTAGCATATACCCTCCTATTCTTCTTTGGCAAGGGCATTAGAAAATTCAGAAGAAAGCCCACATGTATGACCTTAACAGGGCATGGCCAGCCCAGGCAGCTCAGCTGTCCAGATTTCCTGAAGCCCTCACTTTAATCTCCAACAGCAGGGCCAAGTTGTTCAGGTTTTCTCAGTGAGAGTATCTCTGAACCTCACCTGGAATATTGGTTGGCTAGGTTCCACAGGAATGGTTTCTTCAGAGTAAAACCATACTCCCCATAAGGTAAAATGTTAAGAAAAAAAAAAAAGGGAGGGGTGTGTGTGTGGAGTTTTCTGTAGTGGCAGAACACTGTGGTATTTCTTAGCAGAGTCAGACATTTGTAACAAATGCACGTACACTCCCAGAGCAGAGTGTATATGGCCAACACATCTCCAAGAGCCAACTCTGAGGAACTAACCATTCTTTCCCAGTTAAATATCAAAAGTGGGGAATGGATGGTTTAATCAGGCCCCTTTGCATAATTTACTCTGGGGTAGACCATTCACATTTTTTTCCAAATGTGTCTTGGCACAAGGGCTTTTCTTGATCCTTAATTCTTCTCCTCTCTCTTATCTGAAATGCCATTATTCTCTGTTGCTGTCTGTGGGAGGCGTGACCAGAGCCCCACATGGCAGTGCAGGCAGGAGCACTGCTGCCTGCTCTGAACCACCACAGTCCTCTTCCTTGTCTCCATCCCTGCCTTTCAGAAACTAGAAGAGCTTGTTTGGTTTTTAAACAAAACTGCTGAACTGTCTCCTGTAATACCCTATTATCCTATCCGGCTGCAATGTACTGCTTTTGATTTTTGCTTGGCTGGTTTGCCAGCAAACCCCTTTTGCATGTATATGTACTGCACTGGCGTGCCAAGAGGCGAGCAGAGATACGTCTGTCCTTCTACGTGTTTGGCAAAAACAAACCAATCCTTTTATCACCAAATGAGATGTCATTATAGCCACCCTCTGGCCTCTCCCTCAGCAAAATGAGGCTGTAAAAAAAGGCAGGTCTCCAGCCCGTCCTATTACAGTTAATGAGGAAAACTCAGTGAAAGTCAGCGGTGCAGGAGCCTTTCCTCTCCGAGCAGGGCCGCTGGGGTGAGTCAGCAGCGGTGCCGAGCCGCGCCGCCGGCAGCGAGCGCTCCGCGGCTCGGCACCGCACCGGCTGCGCTGTGTCACCGCTCGGCAGGGATTCACACCTCGCCCAGCCCGGGGACTTCCTTGCGCGGTTATCCTTGCACCTCCCTCAAGTGCGAAATAGAGGGAGAGCGCTTACAAACTCCGTCTTTGAGTGTGGGGATTCAGGATCTGTGCCAGCAGCTCGTGTCGGCTTTGAGCCTCCGTTTTCCTGTGTCGTGGAGCCCTGACAGGGCAGATGAGTGCTTCCCATTAGATACTCACAGACACCAAAAATAGACGCTCCATTACTGCAGCATGCTAGTTGACAGTAATGATAGGGCTCTGCTTACTAGTTCGGTTACATACTGGCAATTTGGCCTCTTTGCATGCTTTATTTATCAGGTATTAATTGCAACTTCCACTTATCACCCCCAGCCTAAATCACTGCATTGTCTGTTGCAGTGGTCAGACATTTACTTGTTTTTGCTTTTATTATTAGCATGAGAAAACTCAATTACAGGCAAGAAGGCATGCATACACAAACACACAGTAGTAGGTCTGTGATGATGTTCTTAAAGATACACATCTGCTGATACTAAAAATAGGTCCTTGTCAGCAGCTTGGTAATTTTAGGCTCAATGAGAATTCATCCCCATGGTAACTGTACAGTTGTTGAATCATTTATTATTTGAGCTTCAAAATCACAACAGTGCCGGCAGTTTTCATCCCCTGAACATTTTTAAGGACCTTTTGCAGTGTTGCAATACTCCTTGCTCCACACCATCAATATTTACCAAGCAAACAGCTCCAGTCCTTGAACAGTCTACCTGCTTCTCCTTGGACATAGCAGGGCTGGGATACTCGATAGCAGGATGACAGTTTCAATAGTTTTCACTTCTGTGATAACAGCAGCCCCGCAACGTGGCTGTTTGGCCAGGGATGGTACACACAAAGCCCTGCAAACTCCCGATTGGCAAAATGAAATTTTAAAGCGTCGACCTAAGCCTCGGTCTTTGTCTTGAGAGCCAGAAAACAAGATATCTCGGGTCTCTGTGTTGCAATAGGTTTTGTAGATAAGAGGCTGGTAGTTTTTAACCTCTCAGACAGATGCTGTTGACCCCAAGCCGGTGGGGGACACACTGCCTGGCTTTGTGGAGATAAAAGCTGTTTGCACTTTCCCTCGCTTACAGATAATGCTCATTAGCCATCTTGTGCTAAACCCAGGAGAAGTCAGACCACTTCTGACTAGGCTAGAAAAGAGTAAGGTGAAACTCGGGTTCTCTGAGACCAGGGGTTGCTCAGACTCTGCTGTCATGGAGTCTCCAGAGAGTGGGACCAGGGTAAGCTCTGCAGGGTGGGGTGGCAGGGACAGAGTGAGCACTGTCAGCTTCGAAACAACAGAAATCAATCAGCAGCAGAAACACTTCCATAGCACACAAATTGCAGTAAAATGGGGTGCTAGAGGCTGATTTCAGGATGGACTAAATCACAGACACCACTCTCTCACCAGCTGCACGTGTGACTTTTGTTGCACTGTTGCTGGCCATTGGATTTACTGGAGTGCACAGTACAGAGAGAGCTGTTACGTTTTAGGTAGAAGAGGTTCAGTCCCTTTTAGTCTGACAAACTGGGATCTGAAAGACTGACCCAGAAACACAGACACTATTCCCAGGTGCCAGCAGTTCTAAAGTGATACACTTAACAGAGCTGATTCTCTTGGGTTAAAACATTATAGCTATTATACACTGTCACGATTGATGCCATACTTTTAGATCAAATGCACTTTAATTGTGTGAGCTTTTAAGAAGCTCTTGGACAAGGTAATCTGCAAGGTGCTTTGAAATTGCCTTTCATCTTATTAGTTCAGTTGAGTTGAACACAACAAAATAAGAATGTGCAGGCGCCTTTTACAGCTGCTGTGAAGCTGCCTTCTACCTTAAGCAGCTTTCTGTAAATCTGTCAGTACCCAAAGTGTGTTGTGCATCACCTGGGTGGGATTTGTCAGGTGATCCTGGTGTGCTCTGCAGGGAGAGCCAGCATCTGCCATCAAGGAAAGCTCAGTTTCCCCTCCAGTGCAAGTGTATGATCACCACTGATGTCAGTTCAAGTCACCTACATGCCAGGGGACAACGCAGTTGTTTTCTCATAGACAGAAGCAGGAAAAAGTGGCCCATCCACAAACCAGCCCCCAGCTCTGAAGTTGTCTCCTGGACAAGGGGCAACTATTCTTTATTCTTTATTCTTTATCCTTTATTCTTGCATCTGGTTGCTCAGTTTGCTCATTTAATTAAACCAGAAAAGTCCTTCCTTCCAATTGGTTCAGCTGCCCTGCATTTATCCCAGAGCACATACAGAGACAGATTTGGAAGACACTGCCTTTTTATATTTCCACCTACCAGGCTCCATCTTCTTGGGCTGGGAAGTGCTCTCTGTGGCCACAGCCTCAGCTGGTGGAGGCGATGCCAGGTCTCACTGTGCCACAGACAGACGTAAACAACAGAATTACTTGCTTGTAGCATCAAAAAAGCTGCTCACAGCTCATAGGTTTTATAATGAGTTGGGAGTGGGAGAAAATCACCTGCATAATAGGCCAGAAATGGAGTTTATTCTCAAACCCTTTGTGGCCAAGAGCTTGATTTCAAGCAGTTTTTTCAACTTGCCACACAGTGCTGGGTGGGTGGTTTGGTTCTGCCCAGCAGCATGCTGCCCATGAAGGTGCGGTGGCTGTGCCAGAGGCTCCCAGCTTTTCCCAAACATTGTTTTCCTCTTTTTTCCTGACAAAGGATGAAGATCTGAGTAATGACCTCAAATACACTGTTACTGCCCTGAGGTGTACAGCTAAGCACAGCACTCAGTTTTACATTGTCACTATTTATTTATTTTTACCTTGTTATACCTTTTTGATCCTGCTTGGAGAGCAGCAGGAGGAAGAACATCCACAGTGATGCGTGATGCTCCAACAGCATTGCAGACCAAGGGCCCCCACAGCCCGTGAGCTCCCCAGGTGGTTGTAACCCAGGTACTTGCACAGCCACCACCCAAGGTACCTGCACAGTCAGAACCCTTCACCAGGCACCAGCAAGGGTGTTACTGAACCTGCAGAGCGGCTGCAATTGGTGACCATGCATGGAAAGGGGACCCAGCCTGCCTGAGAATTGGGGATCAGGTTGGGTTTGAAACAATGGGTGCAGTCTCCTTGAACATGGGCTGCTTTTTAACCTGAAGTCAGAAAGAAATAGTGAACATGTCATGCCATTCCGTACTATTTTTGCAGTTGCTGTCTGAAAAAGGATCAACTGTTAAAGTTCGTGTCTCAACTCTGCCTTACTAATTTTTCCCATCTGGTTGTAACTGTATTTCAGGGATGGCTCACAAGCAGTGGGGTGCTCCAGTAATGTCACTCTGTCACTTTGTGCTTACTTTGTGATAGCTTATAAGTGACATTTTTTCCATTAACATCCCTTCCCACTTCACCTGAAGGCACTTGCATGGGCTGAAACTTTTTAATAAATGGGCTGCTTTGTTCTGTATTTGGCCTGAATCTTGCACTCCAAATTACACATCAGTCTCCTAAAAATGCAGGTGAAGCACTGCTGTGCCTTTTCATGTGGTGAGCACGTGCCAGACGCTGCTGCTGCCTGTGGAAAGCTCGTACTGCTGGGGGGCTGGCAGCACAGACACCTTCCTCTGTAACTTCATGCTAGCTTTGATGTAGGGGCTGAGACTGGAAGCTAAGCAAAGCCATGGGTGATCCTTTGTTTCCTGGCAGCCAGGAGGAGCAGGTGGAGGGACACATGGACAGCACAGACAGAGCCAGCAGCCTCTGGATTGCAGCAGCCCATGCAACTGCCTGTGTGCATGGATGGACACAAGACATGGGATTTGGTGTTAGAGATCTCAGAGCAAGAACTCACAAAATCCCATTCTGCTGCTGATGCTTCTTTATACAATGATGGATAGATTCTCTCTGCAGGCACCAATGTGTAGCAGCTCTCTAAAAAGCAAACCAGACTTGCTGATTAATGTAGGCCATCTTTAAATTTCTCTGCACTCATTTCTGTACATTCCCATTTCATTCCTGTGCTCTTATGGTGGGCTCTCACTGCTAAGTGAACTTTAATGGGACTGCAGCCATGTGAGAGAGGACTCCCCTCCCTCCCGTTCTCCCTCTGTCCCTCGCCATCAAGGATCTGGCTGCATCAGAGCTCACACAGCCTCAGCTCCTGCCCAAACCCCCCAAACACCAGCAGCAATTCGCAGCAGGGCCTCAGCACTCCCCCTCCAGGCTCCCTGAGTGTGGTGAGACCAGGTCCATTCTTTTATCACCAGTCAGGCTCACAAATCAGCATGAGATTAGTTACTAATTGCTTGGGCAGACAAGGCTTGTAGCTTTTGAGGTCCAAACTACTCCTGCATTGATTTCTCTTATGTGGTGCAACAAGACTGGGTGGGATAAGCTTCTTCCCCCCATTCACCCATCACAGGAAGTCTTCATTGTGTGTGGGATGATTTGATGTGCTAGTTCTATCATCAGGCTGAGAGCCTCCACCAGCTGGCCTGCTCTACATTTCCCCTGGGTCCCTTCTGGCTGTTTCATTGCCTGGTATCCCGTGATGCTCCAGTGACAGACCTGTGCTGTCGGTGGTTCTCCTTGGTTCTGCACTGCTCATTCCTGGCTCAGCCCTGGGGCTCCCCTGTGTGTGTGGCCATCACTGTCGGTCCAACTCCAAACTGTGTTCAGTAACAGTCAACTATAGAGTAGTTAAAGATCTCCATTGCTTCTCTATGTCCAAGGATGCCCAGGACCCAAGGTGGTGTTTGGTGGCACAGGGCTGGGTGCAAGCATGGCTGGTGAGGAGGCAGGGATCTTCAAATGGGATTGCTCTTGTACTATGAAATCATGGTCCCAGGATATGAATAGAGGCATAGCTTGTAGGCAGAAGTGATATCTTTCATTAACTGAAGAGAGAAAGCTGAAAAAAACCCCAGAGTTTGGGTATGAGATGGTATGATATTGGGTATGATATTTCTGTGTTTCTGACAGTTTCTCATGGGCAGTGAAAGCCAGTCAGGACAGGGCTTACTGGAGTTCATGGGGGCTCCTTGCTCAGCTATGGCCACTCAATCAGTCATCTCCCTCGAGCCCAGCCAGGCTGATGTGTGCAACCAGATTTCTCACATGAGTAAATGAAGAAGTGGGGTTGGTATTTAATAACTTTTCTCAGTGCAGCCACAGTGCTTTTTCAGCTGTTTTCCAGCTTGGTTCTGTAGGCAGTGCTTTGGCTGTATGTCCTTTCAGCAGGGTTTGCTGCCACTCTGTTACTGCAGTGTCTCATTGCAGGAGCTCCCAGAGCAGACCAGAACTACATTCCCTGGGGAGATGCAGGTAGTACATCAAGGAACTGCCATGCGACATGCAAGAGCCACAGGAGAACAGTTTTTATGGCCATGCTCCATTTACACCATGAAAACAATTTTTTTTCCTTTATTTCCTTTAGTACAGCATGACCTTCCATCAGCTTTGCAAACCAAGCAGGGCAGAGGTGGTGAAGGTGGGTGAAAGCAAACTCATCGTGCTTATGCTCACTCTGACTGCCCGGACTTGTTTGCCAAGTAGCCCATCTGTGACCTGTGGTGTGTAAAAGGATCACTTAGCTCCTTTCTGGGTGAGGATACAAGAAAGCACAGTTGTTTACATCTCCATTCAAGTGACAAGTCAAGATTAAACAACAACAAAACAAGGAGTTAGTGTGGCTCCATGAGTTGACCATGCCTGTCTGAGCACAGCTGAAATAACCAGTTGTTTTGAGGGGGTGGCAAGCCCAGCAAACACAGGCTCCTTCCCTGAGCACAGCACCAGAAAGGGACAGGGGCTGGATGGGAGATGCTGGAGAGTGGACCATGCCTGCCCTTTGTTGTCCTCTCTACTGGGGCAGCACTTTGACATTCGTACAGGATGCTTGGTGCTTTGGGTCTCCTTTCATCCCCTTCTCTCCCCTCCAGCCCTTCTCCCCCAGTGAGGGGAACAGCCCAAGTCTACCCTATTCCCAGCTCCAGAGAGGCCAAGGAGGTGACTCTGGGAAAAGCAGAACAGGACAGAGGTGGGAGCATAGAAAAAGATAAGAAAGAAAAACTTTCTCCATGTAACACAGTACATTTAAATATAGTCTTTATGAAAGTATAATATGTATTTTCACATATTTTTTTCAGATTAATTCCCATTACCTTCACATTACAAATTCTTTACACATTCAAGCACATGAGTGATAGATTCACATCTCAAATTCAATCAATACTCTTAACCTCAAGAAAGTTACATCGTGGAGTTGGACTTTCATCGTTACTGATGGAGTCTCAAGCTTTCCTGCTTAAATAAATAAAATTGCCTCTAGCTGAGAACCTGCCTAACTGAGATAATGGAGATATTAAGGGATAGCAAAGCTGTGAGATTCACCAACTAATTTTGCAAAGAGAAAACAGAACATACACATTTCTCCCTTTCGTAGGAAACATCTCATTTCTAGTTTGTTTTCTAAAACATACATTATAGCGGGGGAATAATATTCTATTCAGCTTTAGGTTAAATGATGTTTAACATCGCAATAAATTTAAACAGAGATACATACTGAAAAGGAATATAAAGGATTAGTTCTGAAAACATACAATCCAAAGATTCCGAGACATAAGAGAGCTTGTGAAAAAACAGCAAAATATATATGATCTGAGTTAGGGGCTAAGATGTACAGCTAACTTTATAACATCTGAGGTCAGAGTCCTAAGAAAAAAGTAGTATCATCACAAAGATGAACATCTGAAGAGGACATGTTGTCCACATCTGTGCCTGACAGTGGGACCAGTTATACCAGTGCCATCTCTGATGAATGCTTGGCCAACTAGTCCCGAAAGATGACCAGGGTGGAGACTGTGCAGCCTCCCCAGGCAGTTCAGATCAGAATTTAACTACTGCTGGTAGGAGAAGGTTTGTTCTGAACCCTGAATCCCTGCCTGTAACTCCAACCCTCGGTCCTGGTCCCATGCACAATGGGAAGAATTTATTCCTTCTCTCTTCATAGCCAAGTTTTTTAACAGACTGTTCTCATACCGCTCCCCAGCCTCCTTTCACCAAACTAATCAATGCCCATGCCTTCAGCAGGCCTCTGGGAGCTGTTTTCACATTCCCTCTGTTCACTCTGCAGTTTTTGAGCAAATTGTTGGTCATAAGTTTTTGCTGAAGTTTTACAGTTACACTGCAGAGAATACTTGGAAAAATACAAAGGCATGCCAAACAAGAAGTCCATTTGTGCAACCCAACATTAAGTTTGTTTTTGCAAAAGCATTTAATTATTTTTGCATTCAGTTTGTGATTTATATTTCCAAACCTTTTCTGGCCTACTGCTTCCCATCTACTCATTGTCTATCTCTATTTGCACACTCGGGATATTCCTGCACAGTTAATAGGCAAAGATTCTATTCCCTCATCACTTCCCTAGTGGCTTACAGAGGCTTAATTTTCCTTATGCATAACTACTAATTTATAATTGTGCTACATAATTAAAGGCAGAACCATCTTCTCAGACAGAAAAGTTGGAAATACCATTTTAAAATATTTTGCATCAATTAATCATGTTCAATATATTCATGCTTACAGAACAGTGATTTTAAAAAAAGGCCCTGTCAAATACTTTAGACTGTAACAGTATGAAGTTTTCCAGGATAAAATGTAAATCTAGATTTCTATGACTGTAGTAAGTGGGGGAGGGTTGCACCCAGGACAGAGAAGAGGAAAAAACAAGAAGGAATAAAAGGGGGGGAAGGTTGAGGTTTTTAATTAGATACTAGAAATGAGATTAGCTCTTGCCTTGTCTGGAAGACTTTTTCTACTTTGTCACCCCACTACCCCCTTCTGTTCTTTCTTCCCTTGAACTTACTTTCAGGGAGACCAAGGCACTGTTGTGGATTTGGGCTCATGGTAACTGAACACTCCTACAGCACCACCTACCTAAAGTGCTTGTATTCCTCAGTTTTGCAATATTTATTTTGAATGTGCCAAAGAACCTATCCAATTAGCAACTTTTAGCCTCACACGTCTCTTTAATTCAGGGTTTCCTTCCCCCTTTCTTCAGTACAAATGAGGACTATAATTGCCATGGAAAGGTGTAGTGATCTACTCCTGTGCCTGAAGCCCAGTCCCAGGGCAGGCAGGGAGACACGGGGCTGCTAGAAAACATCAGTTATTTAAGAACACACACAGCACCTGATTTCTCTGGTAAGAGTGACAATTGTGGTGCTGGGTTACTTGATCCAGTCCAGAGAGACCAAGCTCAAACTAGCAGCCCTGACTAACCCTCCCTTAAAGCAGACAAGGCACTGGGTCTTAACTACAGGTCACAGTTACTTTCTTGCATAGGAGACAGTCAAACAGCAAGAAGAGTGGGGAGAGCACGAAGTGGAAATATAAAAGTAGTACCAAAGGAGAGAGGTTAGCTGCATTTCTCATTTTCTGAGTAAGCAGTGTGACCAAAGTTTGAAAATGCCTACTCCTGTAGGCCTTTTAAAATTTAAATACCTGAGTGCATAGGAAAAGCATACAAGATAAGAATCAGAGACAAAGCATTTAGCATCCCACACATTTTTACAAAGTTGCAGCATTTTTTTCCTCAGATAATCTGTTTTACATTCCTAATTATTTCTGCACTGTGTAAAATATGCCTGCATATAAAGTTTAGTGGCTTCTTTTGCAGAGATTAGACAAATATATACAAGACAAAAAGGGTTTTTTTATTAAAATGTCAAATGCAAAATTAGAGGTTGTAAAACACTTTAATTAAAAAGAACAATTTTAAACTGTGTGCAAAATTACGTAAAAAAGACTTTTTTTGCTATTTCAAAGAATGAAAGATCAGACTTTGTAGGTTCAGGCTAAACTATTTTTGTGTTAAGAGCAGCTTAATACTTTTTCATCAAGCAGAAACCCTCAAGGACTTGCATGATTTCAGCACCTGTGCTCTCAGTGAAGGGCTGAGTGGTCTGTGTGCGCGTGTCTGAAAATTGTGCATGAACTTTAAAACAGTAAGAGATCCATCTGGTCATTTCCAGAGTTCTGGTGGTTTTTCTCTTGAGCACAATTGCCTTGAGAAGTGGTAAAGCTGGAAATATAATCAAAATCTCCATCTAGGCTTGCTGTGTTTGTTCAAAACATCAGAAAGGGTGGAGGAATCTGCATGAAAGTTGTGCAGGTCACTGAACACCATGATAAAAGCAAATATTAATTTCTTGATTTCCTAAATATAAAATCTTTACACAAGAACCAAAAGCTTTAGTTTTCACCTGACACACACAAAATTTCAATGACATTTTCTATTAAAATTAAGAGTGCTTCACTAAGAGTATACCAGAATTTATTCACTATTACATGATTTTTTACCTTTGGAGGTGAAGTTGTACAATCAAGTCCAACATCACAATGCCATTAATATCTCTCAGTGCCTGCTTTGGCCACTTCTACCTTCCTATCTCTGGGCCAACACAGGTACTCACACTGCTAAGCTGTAAACTGGCTGAAAACAGACTGAAAGACAAACCCCACGAGTTTTTACAGCTGGATCAGCTTCCTGACCTACTCACTGTATGGCAACACCATAGATGGATGGGAAATGATGTAGCACAGGCCAGGAGTCTACTAAGCAGGTAATTACGGCTCAGACTGTCAGTGCAGGGATGGGATTTAGCTTTATCAATGCAGCCAAAGGCCAGCTTGTTAGCCAACAAGCTGAGATGGTCACTTTTACATGTGCAAAAGTAACCCACTTGGAGGAGATGGCAGTGAGGTGATAAGCTGCAGGTAAAGATTTTGCCCAGAAGTAGATTACACCCTGGGCCAAGTTGTCTGTGTTAAAAGCAGAAGAAAGTAGAAAAAGTGGACAGTTTTGCTGCTATTTTTCAGAAGGGAAGCTGAAAAAAGGAATAGAAGAAAGAAAAGGGCATACAAGAAATCTTATCACTTCTTTGACTATGTATTTTTCAAAGACTAGAGATTACAGAAGCATTTTTTTGCAAATATATTTCTGTATCTTCCTCTGAGACTATGACACGATAAGTCACACAGTCCAGCCATCAATACACTGCTTTGCAGTTCAACTTCATTTTTCTGCCCAAATGCTACCTGGGTGACTTCACCCTTTGACTGTTCCTATACAGAAGATCAAGTAAATCAAACCTGAAAGGCTGAAGTGACCTGATCAGAAAGCTCACAAAAGCAAGAGAGTAGCTGCCATTATACACACTATTTCATTGCTGCAATTTTACATCAGCGTGAAGCTTAGACATTGGGTTCTGTACTTACCTAAGAAAGTGGCTCATTCTGTCTAACCAACACCTCATACTAGTGCATTGCTAGGAGAGTAACATCATCTCCACAATTTGCTCCACAGAAAACCGACTCTGAGATGCTTTCTGCAGGCTACCAGTACTGGTATTAAAGCTTGAAGAAGCATGCATTTGAAGCCCTGGGAAACATGCAAAGCACTGGCCCTTAAGGTGACTAGACTAGTCAAAATCCTTTAAATTACAGCTTTAATAGGGTTTTATACATTGCAGTGTGACATTCTGGACATAGCAAAGAGCCACATTCCCAGGGCAGCAAATGACAAATTATGTTGAGTATGGTGGTTATCTGAATCAAACACTATGATACCCCCAAACCCCATCTCCTGGAGTTTGTTATCCTTACCTTCTCTAAGAAGGTCTAACTGCTGGGGCCTTTAAATGCAAATCCATTCTTTGGACACTGTCCTGGCCGCATCATTTGTGTGTACAAGTCCATCCTCTGCTGCATACTACAAACACAAGTTAAGACAGAAGCAATCAGAAGCCAAACTAGTGCAGAAGAGAGCCAGCAACTGGCTATGCAACCTTAACCTGTCTTAAAGTGCTGGGCAGGTACCAAAGTTCAGGCTGCATAATTAGACATTCATAATGCTCCCATCACTGCGGCATTAAGAGCAATTCAACAACAGATGCAATTCAACTACACTGGGGTAATCAGCTTTCCCTAACAGCACAACACATGGGTACACACAGGATCTTGTTGAAGACCAACAGATCTCCAGACTCTGGCAACCCTGACTGATCTCAAGAGAGTGTCCCTGGAGACGAACACCTCCTGCTCCCAAAGTCTCTAAAGGAAAAGTTGACAATTCACTACTAGATAGATTTGCATGGACCATTTACCCCTAAAGTTATCCTAACACTGAAGGACATCAGTGGCTTCTCCTATTTATATATAATTTTATGAAAGTAAAAAAAAAAAATTAAGAACTCACTCCTCCAAGAGCTCGAGCTTCTTGCTCAAAGCTACCTTAATAATTTTGCTTTATCTCCTGAGCATGGCATCAAGCACCTACCCATTTCCATCACCATTTCAATGCTATTCCTTAGACCTGGGATAACCTCTCCAAACCACGCTAGAGAGGTAGCTCCCAGACCACCTCCACTTCTGTTCTCCCAGCTCAAGGCTATGAATATATCATCAGAAAAAGTCTGCTGGGTTCTATCAGCCTTCCCTTTGCGTCCTTACATCAGTGTTTCAGTCCTTAGCTAAACTGGTGTTCATGAAGACCAGGCTTAGCTCAAAGGCTACTGTTCCAAGATGCCTTGTGGAAGAGTCCTCTCTCCACATGAGTCCTACAGTGTTAGCCTATATTCCATCTCTCTAAATTAAAGCTCATCTTCTTGAGTGCCTCTGTACTGGCTTTCCAAGTCCAGTAGGTGCATTTGCCCCCAAGCATATGTTCTCACCAGTTTTCAGTCTTGCCCTTACTGAGTTCCCACTGTTTGCAAAGCCCTGAGCCATCTTTATGCAGCACAGTATGGAAGGGGATAGTTTCATCACAGCAGGTAACAAGCAAATCCAGCAGACAAGCCATTCCTGGACACAATATATGGATGCTTATAGCCTCCCTTCAGAGAACCCTCTTTAAGGTGTTTCAGGAGGTAAATGAAATTGACTGAGGTTTAACACTGCTGCTTCTACAATGAACAGCTGTCCATGTCTAGAAAGAGAGCTGCTTTTCTTTTTTCCATAGGAACTGCTTACAATGCTTTTTTTATCCCCACAACTGCATTCCTGGGTACCTTTGTGACAACATCTTCACTGGTGGCTTCACTAGATAGCACAGATAGTCTGGTGCCAAGGACAATACTTGTAATACTTTTTGTCAATTTTGAGCCTATTGTCAGAAAAATAGCTGTAGGAAGGTAAGACTTTATGCTGTAGAGTAGCATCTTCATACAAACTTATAACAACACTTCCACTTATTATTTCCTGCATGCTTTCTCTGTTATATTAATAGTTGTACTAATCCCTAAAAAACTACTGCTACAGTCAATACACCTTTGTACTAACTCAGATTCTCAAACGTAAGATCCAGGAGTCAGCTTATGACATGAATGAAGTCTTCCCCCACCAGTGCACCATTCAGCTTTAGAACTTACAGTCATCACATTCACATGCTGTCTCCAACATTTTTTTTTTTTTAATGTACCTACAGAATAAGGATATGAATCCATGGCAGATATGCCCATCCACAGCTTGGATGCAAGCTCCAGGTCAGTATCTGCCAAATACATCTGGGGATGGAACTCTTCACAGCTGCCAGCAAGGTGGTATTTGCTTCCATTTACTTATATCTCATGGACTGTTTAGACACAGCATCTTTTGTGGTCAATGGCAACTGCCATTAAAGGTTAGTGCCACAAAGGGACAGGCTTGTCTTGCTTTAAAGCAATATTAATGCCACAATAATATAATTTATTCAGGAGTAATAAAGAAAAATATTTTCTTATGCCCAAAATATTTAATCTGTAGATGTTAGAAGCTTGGATAGTCTTTTCCAGGTCTTTCATAGCCTCACTCAAAGGCTAAGGGTGCTACCTGCTCCGACTCCCTAAGAGAAGATAACATATGGACTGTTCCCAGCCAATTCTATGGTCACCCACTCTGAGGGGTGACAACCTCCTAGAGGAATAGTAGCAAGTGACTCAGAGTGGTCGTGCCTCCAGATGGAAAAGAAGGCAAGAGAAGACACATGAAAATGTAGTGAACATTGTCCAGGAAGGCATACAAGACAAGTATTCCAGCCTATATTCTCAAATAAAACAAACCTCAGGAACAAATACTTGCATGTTTTACATGAGGCCAGACAATTTCTACAGTTGTTCTTAACAGGTGTATATCACTATATAATGATGCAGTGCAAGAGCTTAAACTCTTCTTATATCCATCCAGTTCTTGAAATCAAATATGATATGAAGCATTTCCCAATGCAAAACCTTTTTCCTTATGAACTGATCCTGCTTCTTGGATATAATCAACAGGCAGACTGGATTTTTTCCCGTCAATATTTCTGAGATTGTTATATTCTCCAAAGAATCTCAAAATGAAACACAATTAAGTTTCAGAAATCAGTTTTGGCTGCAAGAACAAGTTTCCACACGTTCTAAAGGTTGACATTGGCATTCAAGCTGCATTTATATACCTCAAGGGATCCCAAACATTCATCACTAAAATATTATGTGGAAACATTGAGGATTACCGTCTCTGATTTCCTAACACATTTTTCCATTACACATTTGCTTAACAGATACCAATATCCAGAAAGAAGCTGTGGTTTATATTACAGGTGGGTGTGAGTTTGGAGCAGTCAGCATACATAACCAAGCAGGTTTTCACATCTCTGCCAAGTATCCTGCAGGTCAATCAAGAGAACCACAAACATACCCAGCACTATTTGCACGTAGGAAGAAATATTGCATACAAACCATCTAGAGGTTTTAGCTCTCTCCCTGCAGATTTTCTATCCCTATTTTTCCTATGACTTTTAAAATACGTAGTCCTGAAAGTTTTTTGTTTGTGAAGTATTAACTATTTTCTGCTTTATAACAATAGATACTGCCAGTCAAGTACTGATCAAGTTACTGATTAACAGCTTCTATTAATTTCAGGACTGTAAGACAGGTCCTGATTGCAGGTTAGTCTTACTTCATATGCCTTACTCCAATACTCAGAGGAGCACTAGCTGTGAAAGAGCACCTGTCAGACTCATCCACTAGTGTTTCAAGATTAAGTTATTGCCCCTCTTTGCTAGGCCTAGGAAGCTCAGCAGACCCAGAGCATCTCTGCAGCACCCCAAAGTCAGATCCTCTGACTGAAGCCAGGAGGAGGAACAGAAAAAGTAAAGGGTGCACATTACCAAGCAGCCTTCAGAAAAACTCAAAAAAATTTTGACAGATGAGCCCAGACTTCAGTGAACAGCAGATCTTTTCAGAAACTGGTAGGGATTTTCAAGTACTCCTTGGGCTGGTACAGGACATGACTATAATGTGCACGTATACACAAGCTTGCAGCATAATGTCTATAATGTTCACTGCTGGAAAGCAGCCCATGAGGAAATGCAGCTTCAATATAAAGCTTTTTTAGAAGTGGTTCATACAAAAGTTAATAAATTTTGTGGTATAACCACCAAAGTTGAAAGTTTTGACGTGGTACTTTGTTCACAAAAACTAACAAGATATATTATTAGCAAAAGTATTTACATAGCCAGAATAATTTTCTTTTTCCAAGATTGGAATGTTTATCCACATTTAAAGAAAGAAAGGCTGCATAACTTGACAAATACCAGGAGTACTAAACCATCAGGTCACCTGTTAATCAAACAGGAACATTTAGATCCCTCTGACTATTAAATCATGGAGGAATATCACAGATGGTGTTCTCAACAAGGAAGACTTTTTTTTCAAATTCAAAAAAAAAAAGTTTTCAGCTCTAAGAAGCCTTATTCCAAGATCAATTCAACTCTATTCCTGGAAACACCAAAAGCTCCTTCAGTACAGATGCCTTCCCCACATTTAACCAGATAACCTGCTGCCTACTTTGCCTACTGAAATCAACTTCCCAACCGTATAAGGTCATGGTAGCACAACAACAGTAAGTAGGGGGCATGGATCCAGAAATACTTTCTGCCACAGAAGACTGCAATAATCTGCCCTGGGTAGTGCAGATTTCAACACACCCCTGTAGAAGGCTGCTTCTGAGTGAAGCATCCAGCAATGTATCTTGGTGCCCTGAATAACCTGAGATCATTGCAAATGTTTAAAAAAGCCACCTGCATGGATGACACACATGACTTCAGGCACAACAGGCAGATCTTCTCTCCCACCACTGAACTGTGTTGTAAATAGGCAAAAGGAAAAACTACGCTCAAACTGATCTCTGCAGCAAGCTTGCACAATGTTGTAGAAACAATTAATCCCTTATACAAATCCAAATGTTTTACTAGTTAGCAGAGGAACAGTCAGAAGATGACAGTAAGAGCTGCTACCTGAAAATCAAGACGTTGAGTTTATTAAGGAAACAAAAGGAAGAAGTCTCCACCAGCCTCCATGGCAGCATTTTGTATGGTGGGCTGAGTAAAACTTGGACACTGCTACCAGCAACAACATTTTAACAGGCTTATCAGCTTTGAAGAAAGGTGGGGTTTGTTTTCTTTGGTTTTTTAATTTAAATAATTTTACTATCCTGGTATCCAAACAGCTATTGATCAGAGCATTATCGTTCTGCTGCTTTTCAGACACCATGGCAGTTTCACTAATTAAAACCTACAAAGGAAGTAATGACAGCCTATGGAGGCATGCAACAATTAGTCTTCCCTGCTAATATACTCCTCCTCCAATGAAATAAAGTAGTAGTTAAAGGTATCCCTGCTGTTCTAGTCCTTGGCAAGCTACATGTATTTAGAAAAGTGAATCATTAAGTGTCCCCCCAAACAATCATTCTGCTGAGAAGTTTCTGGCATTAACTAAGGAGTTGAGGTTATTTTGACAAATTCATGATGGAGAGCAGCTTGACAGAGCAAGGACAGGCAATGAAGAGTCCCAGATCCTGACACCTGATTTAAAACATTTGAACTCCATTTGCTGGACAGCAACTAAAAGCCACCAGTAGGCTTTTATATCCAGTGAGCCCATCACTGCAGATGTGATTTCATGCAATCCAAGCCAACATGCTTAATATAAAAATAATAATAAAAACAAAATTACAAGAGATTAAGAGCTGTGGTCCAGAGTGTTGATATGATGCTGTGATTACAACTAAAAGAGGTTTTGTTTCTGGCTGCTGCTGTTCTCCATCTGTGACAGAGCTCCCAGGCTAAATACACATATGGTTGTTTCCTAACCCAGTTCTGTCAAGTGATGCTGGTTAGCCAGACAGAGAGATATGTAAACAAAGCTGCTAGCAGCAGCTCTGAATGGTATCATTCCTAAACCAGCCCACTTGTTCCTAAGTTTGCCAGTTTTAAACTCCCTGTAACTTAATCGTGCTTCAATAAGGATCTGAGCAATATTCAAGGTTAGAAAAAAGTCTCACTTGTTCTCTGTGATGAATCAGATTCTCCATAATGACCATCATGTAGAACAAGTGACTCTTTTTTCTAACCTTGATTATTGCTCAGATTGATCATTTTACTTTTATACACACATACTTCTGCATGTATGCATGCATAAATATTAATGCCATATATGTTGCACATGCATATACTTCTACAAGTTGATTAGTGTATAACAAGAAAATCCATACCTAATCCAAGAAGATTGGAAGAGACATAAGCAGACAGATGAGAACACGAAGACATTATCCTGTATTTCCTTGTGCAGCATGTGTCAGAATCATACCTTTATCACATAAAAAGACCTTTTAACTCAAACCACTCCAATTGAGAGAACTGTACACACTGGCACAACAGGGAGATAACCCCAACCTAGCCACTGTTAGACAAACACATTGGATCAGACCCACGCTCTCAGGCAGTACCTGTATCTCTCAAGACAAGTCCGGCAAAGGTGCAAACAAACACGTTTACCTACCCACCTTGGTTCAACAGCACAAGAATTTACCATAGGACACAGAACACAAGAACACTCTGCCAGTTATTTTGAGTTCAAGGACTTCCTGAGCCAGGTGTGGTTTCTGTATATTCACTAACTCACAATGAATTTCCTGCCATGGAATTTATCCAGTTTGTTTTAACCCACATCAGTTTTCAGTTTCCATATAATGTTTTGGCAATGAATCCTACAATCAAGAAGCTCCTCTTTCCACTATGCTATTTGAAATATTTTTTAAAAAAGTAAAAAGCATAAATGTATTACCACATATATATGGATTTGACATACTTTTGAAGCTTTAAAGGCACTGCTTAAAAGTGATAAAAATGGCATTAGAACTCAATAGATACGATAAGATTCAACTTTGTTTTAAAACTTTACCCTGTAGCAATAGGGGTTTCAAGTTTGTATATGGTGAAAATTTCTATAGGATGTGTTAGCAATTACCAAGTAGTGCAGTTATTATTTCCAATGTACATACAGCACCTAGTACACCTAGAATTAGATAAAGGAAAACTCCTCCCTCCCATGAATCCTATTGTTCTTTCTTAAAAGTCTGGGACTAGACAGAGAGCAAGACCACTGATTTGCTGTCAGAACATGCTGCCAGATACAATTACAAGCTGAACAGAGATATCAAAGACTGACAGATCCCGAATAACTTGCTCTCCCTCCTTTTCATTAGGAGCTCACTAAAGCTATTTTAATAGCTTAGAAGGCATTCATTTCTTTACACCATTGGTTCCATCACCAAAGCCATAAGAGCATTAAGACAAGTCTGAGAGTTTCAGGATTTGTGATAAATACTGAAAACCAAAACAATGTCTCCCTCCCTTCCACCATCTAAGTTGATTACAGTGTGGAAAACAGAGTTGGACTATTATAATGCAACTTGACCTTGCAAAACACAAGTGGTAGAAGCTTTTGGCAGCAGCTCAAAGAAACTTTCCTTATTTCCATAAATATTCACTAGTTAGATTTATGAACCATTGTCTGATCATTACCTACCAGCTCTATATTGCTTTTCCATGGACGTGCTTTTAAATGCAACACTTAGTACAGAGGATACCCTATTCTTTACTGCTGCACGTACTTAATTTTTGAATTAAACTTTAGAACCAGAAGACTACATTTAAGACAGTTCTGATTGCTACTTCAAATGGACCCAATTATTTTTTGCAAAGCACAGGAACTTGCCTGAAAAGCAGTAAGAATTTTTTAGGGAAAAAAAAGTCCAAAATGTCAGATGTAGTGATTCTTTGTAGCTATTGGAGTATATACAAATTGTCTATAGATAAAACTTTTCCTCTAAATGGAAAAGCAATACCTAAAGACCAAATCTCACAACAAAAAAGAAGACAACTTGACTCCAGAAATTTTTCCTTATTTTCTTTAAAAGGGCAGTATTTGTAATTGGCAGAGAAGCTATGTAATAATGGTTTCCTAAGAACAGTGAATAACTGCCAGTTAGACAAGACTATAAAAAGGATCTTTTGGGACTTGGGATTGAACAATCTGTGACCAACATACATGACCACAGCCCAAGCAGCCAGCGATGGGACTCACGTGGGATCTCATTCAGTGAGAAATCTCTAAGGCCTGACACTTAGCCTGCAGTGGCCAGTCTATTCTTATTTTAAGAAGTAAAACATGTTAGTCACTACAGACTACTACTGCTACTATGTTTTCAGGAAATATAGAACTGTTATTGAGAAACTTGTTTTATATTGCCAGTGCAAGTTTGGAATTTTATTTTTCTTAATCTTACATTAAGGCTGAGTTTGGTAATATTATCATAACCATAAAACAGATATTGAAGGCATTATAGAAAATAACTCACAAGTGAAGGAAACATTTTAATAAAAAACCACAACAGGCAGTTCACAGACATAGGTAAAGTAATAAGAAAACCTTTGTTATCTTACAGGTATTGAGGAGTTCATATTGCTTAACAACTTCCTAAGTAGCTATTTGGTCCCTGCTGAAGAGACAAAAAACTTGAGTTGTTTAGCAGATTTCCTAACAGATGAGAAATGGTTTATGACTTAAAGGGAACATGGCTCTTTCCAAAGCCTCATGACTGCAGAGGGCAACAGGTATCCAGAGATTTTGTTCTGTAGAAGATAGCTAATATATCCAGAAGAACCAAAAGCCCTTTGTGAGAGGTGTTTATGAGCAGAGGACAAATATATGCCTCTATATGCTTTACATATGCATTCAATACAATACTTATTTATAACAGTAAACTGTTTTCACCATAAAGGTCAAAAGTTACTTTGTTACAAAAACAAAGAGGCAGTATTTCAGAAGCTGTTAAGGCAGATCCCAGTCCATCCATTCTAAAGAGGGGCCAAGGGCTTCTTTATGGACATGGGAAGGAGTACTGCACACATCAACTCCCACTGAGGGCACAACAAAGCAAACAAGTAAGTTTAAGAGGAACGTTAAGTGGAACAAAAACAATAAATATCCCACTTAAATGTGTGTCCTGGGTTTAAAAAAAAAAACCAAACACAACCAAAAAACCCAAACACACTAACCAACCCCCCTGCCCCCCAAACATTGCTACCTGCAATACTCTAAAACTTGGAAAAATCCCTAGTTATCCTGAAATCGTTTCCCTGAACAAGATACCGAACAAGCTGTTTGTGGTATCACAAGTCCTTAGCAGAGCAGACAATGTTCTTTTGTGAGCTTTGTGCATTTGCTGGAGACAAAAAAAAAAAAAAAAAAGACTTCTTTGTTGCTGCTTGGGTTCTCCTCTGCTTTACCTGGGGTAATATGCTGTGTAGTTCATGAAGAGCTGAGCCCCAGCAGGGTAGTAGGCTGTGGAGGGCTGTAGCGTTCGGGGGTTCAGAAGCATGGACGGCTGATACAGAGCAGCTTCTGTTGGCACAACTGCAGCAGGAGCCGGAAAGGAATAGGCAGGGGGTGAAAGGCCTACAGGGAGCAAATGGAAAATAGATTAGGACCTCTGAAATTCCAGAGCTAATGAAGACCATACATACAGAACTCCACAGTACGTCAAGAACCTTCACAAGCTTCTTATCCTTGTTCACTACAGAAAACAAATCTGAGCCACCAATGTGAGTTTGATTACAAAGTGTTGTGTCCAGCCTCCAGTCAAAAATAAAGTCAAAAATACACAAAAAGCCACCTCTTGCCCTGGGAATGCGGTCTCTTCCTGATACATAGGTCAGTTTTGCTTGTCTAGGCTCAGATTTTAATGAAGTCTGCATTCAAGAACTATGAGACTTCTCAGTAAGAAGAAAACTTCCTTGATAAAGATCTGTCTACCATTCAACAAAAGAGAGGAGACTTTCATCCTGGTATTCCTTATCCCTTAATTAATCAACAGCAGAGTGAGAAGAGTCATGGCTTTGCAGCTTGAAGTGTTAACGCTAAATTTAAAAAAAACAAACAAAACCAAAAGTGCACTTTGTGTTGTTTCAACAAGATGTTAGACCCTAAGAGAATTCTCATTGATGAGAGTTCATCCTCCTCCTTTGCCATTATCTTTCTTTGCTTTCCTCTTCTCCTCTCCAATGCCATAGAAGTGAACATAGAGCTTTAGATAAAGTAAGCCTTTAATTTTGCTATTCAGAGTTACAGTCGGCATCTCACTGTATTGTAAAACAGGACAATGGAGACAAAAAACGGCCTTATCTGTATTTATCTGTACAAATACATCACAGGCATTTGTAGTTGGAATTGGGAACATTGACACCTCTGTGTTTCCAAAGTTTGTAACTCTGCCCAAGTACCTGTCCTAGGAGCTCTCAGAAGATTCCAACCTATCTGGAACAGCCATCACACACAGAACTATCTACTGCTGACCCCTGCTTAAGATACTTTCATTGAAAGAAAAAAAACTCTCCCAAGGATTAGCTGAAGGTCTACTAGCATTCAAAAGAAACTACTGTCAGGAATTTTGCTGTTGTGTTGGCAGCTCTGACTACCATGTAGAGGACATTTCTTAAGTCCACCACCAAAAAATACACTTGCACAGAGAGACAGAGAGAAAGCTACTACTTGACTACCTTGCCATTTATGATTTTCGAAGCAAAGTATTATTTTTCCCATAGGCTCAGATTTATGTGGCACATAGGCTTAGTAAGTTAGCCCTTAAGTTCTTAAAGCATTTCTCCCAAAAGTTTGCATAGAAGTCAGTGTTCATCCTAGTAGCTCTGAGAATCCAAATTTAAAAGGAAATACAGATTCTGCAATTCCCTGAGGCAAAAGCCATGTGTCTTTCACTCCCACAAAGGTATCCCCAATTCCATATGAACAACAAAAAGCAAAGGAAGAGTTCAGTCAGTTGCGGTTCAAAAGGTGGAACACGTGGTTAAGTCTCAAAGGGGAGCATTACCTATGGTTTCTCAAACTAAGTTTTGGAAGTGAAAAGGGAAGGTCTTTTACTTGACATGTTCACGACAATGAAAAAATATAAGTACAGATCAGTTTAAATGCAAAACAGTTCTTTAAGGTCTAGGCAGGGTTTAGAAATTACTTTTCAGAATCATCACTTACACCAACCAACTAAATTTTCAGGGAGGGGAGGGAAAATTTGCCTCTGGAAAAGCAAAAGTAGTTCTTCAGTCACAATAATTCACAACCAAAGGGAAAAATAATGATTGCAAGCTGGTGATGATTCAAGACAAAAAGACCTTATTTTAACACCCCCATCTGACAATGCTTTCCAAGAACCAGCATCAGAGTCAACAAAGCAGCTCCAATACCTCCCCGCACACCGTGTAGAGTAGAGTGTAGTGGCAAGACCCAAGCTAAACTTACATGGTAACTTACATGGTGGTGGGGACAAGCCATTTCGATTTAAAGTGCCCCCCATTAACACAAAGTTCATCTCTTCAGCAGAACACTGAAAGACTTCAACGTATCTGTCCTTCATAGTCTTCTTATGACACTTCTGTGCAGCCAGGAAAGCTCGATCTGCAGATTTCATCTGAATGAAAGCATCTCCTGATGGACGTCCCTACAAACAAGGCAGACAAAGAAATGTTTCTGTAGGTTCCATGAAGGAACAACATAGCAAAAATTTGTGCTGTTATAAGCAGTCTCTTCAGTCATAAATACATTCATCTCCAAAGTCAAGTAGTCAGTCATCCTGAGCACTCATCAGCAAGTTTAAGCTCTCCTCTCCAAAGTTTTTCCCACTTGTGATAACTTGATTGTATTTATTCACCTGTTTTCATCAAGCTACATTGTAACTTGTTACTTCTATACCTGGAAAAAAAAATGACACCTATGGGAGAGACTAATTCAGGAATACTTTCGTGCTTTGAGACCTGCTCTTACAAATTTACTACAAATGCAGAATTGGAATATATAGTTCCCATTTATTACCTGTGATTTTTAAAATTCAAGGATAAATACAGTCAAGTGCTCATTGTTAAACAATTTGTTTTAAATTTTATTTTCTGAAGACCAACATGGGCTGGGATGTTTTAGTAGGGTACTAACTAGCCTAACACTTGGTATGAGGTTGCAGAGAGAAAAAAAGACATCTTTATATCTGTAAAAGAGTGGGATACACCACTGGGAGGAGTTATTTCAGCCACATGCAGCTGCTCATTTGAAGTAGCCAAAACTAGAGAGAGATCTGAAGCCAGCTCTAACTCAAGTTCTGGGCTAGTTTTTCTCATTTTGGAGGGGACAACAACTTTATCAACATCCTTTACACAGTCGTTTATGATTAGAGGGTTGAGGCCTGGGAACATGGAGAAATAAAAATCTAGTAGTCATGAAAAAGTAGTATTTGGGGAGAAAAAAATGTCTGATAGCTTTGGGCAGGGCAAGGATGGCAGACAGCCATACCAATTTCTTCATCCAGGTTCTTTCATTAGTGCTGTCAAGGGCTGATACTACTGTAAATCATTACTTGTGCTTTTCTCAGTCTCTCCCAGCACTGCACATTCATTACAGTTTTTTAGCCTTGGCTAGGTCACGTCCTCACAGACACAGGGACATCTTTAGATTGACAGGTACTAAAATACCTACAGTACCTTCTCCACCCCCATATTCCTGAGACACAGAAGTCCTACTTTGGGATCAGGAAGTATTTTTTAGTTTTGGTTGACATTAAGCCTAAGCTGAAACAATTTTAGAACCATCATTTTTATACAGCACTGATCGGTTTGTTCGGTTGAACCACTCAGAGCACCTCCATAGAGTTAAAGGACTGCTCCCCCTGAAGTCACAAGAATACGAAGATAAAGATCACAAGAATGCACAATCCTTTGTCTACAGGTTTTGGTAGAAACTGCTTCCAGAAAACAATGGCAAAGATGTGACCCTTCATACACATCAATGAGCTGTTAATCTTGGTGCTTAGCTGTGACTGTTTAAAGAAAGCAACAACACAGAAAACCCAGGGCTTCAGTTTCTGACTTTTGACATAGGAATTCCTGTCTCTAGAAGGCTGCAGTCACATTTGTCCTCAAATATACTTGTGGCACATTGTTCAGCAAGGCAGGGACAAACCACTCCTTTGAGAGCTAACAATGCCCACACTTGTGTTTTGAAGGCACTCCTCACCTGGTACAAGAGGAATCATGCATGCTGTTGAGCAAGACTCTTCAGTTCAAGCCTCCTACAGGTCAGGATCATTGGCTGCTGTTCTGGGAGCACCAACCCTCCAAGACTATGGCTTAGCTTCCAGCACACGGGTCTCAGTGACAGAAATCACTCTACAGCAAATGCAGCAGCTGACACAGCAAGGTTCAATTCATCTATTGCCAGGACACTTTTAGAAGAGAGCTGGAGGCCCATTAATACCATTAGTGCTAATCCCAAAGGTGCTTCCCTACGGATATCATCATCAGGACTGTATTCATATACACAAGTATTTGGCAGAGCAGCTAGAAACCTGTGGCCTACCAACCTGGTGATTCAGTACCATGTGAACTCCATGGGTCCGAATATCTGTAGAAAACTCTCCCAGGAACTCCAGAATGTCCTCTATAGTAGCAGCATAGGGCAGACCACGCAAACGTATGCAGTCTCTGATGTTAGTGGGAGGCACAAATTGTTGAGGTAATACTGGAAGAATTGGAGGTGTTGGGAGAGGAATGAGAGGCGCAGAAGAGTACCTGTTCAGCACCTGTGCAAAACAAAAACAGATTACAGAAGCCTCCTTACTCATTCTTCAACTTAGCAGGAGTAAATGTAACCCCAATGCCACCTGTTTTCACTCTGGGCGTATTTTAAGAAACAAATGAGCTAGACCCAAATATTAACTGTAAAACATCTGAATTCTAAGCTGTGTTGTGGTTTAAGCTCATAATCTAGCACACATCTATAGTCATTCTGTGATAAATAGTAATTTAACTGTTTTAAAAAAATCTTTGGATCATTTTTTTCTTGAAAAACAGTTATGTTTTGGGAAACTGACTTGAACAGATAATGCAACACTCAGATCTTAGAACATGAAAAGTGTATATCTACAGTATTTTTATTGTGAAACTATCCTAAAACATTCTACCATTTATAGAGTCATGATGACACTTCTACTCAAAAATATCTTCTCTGTAAAACTTTAGGAAAATTTGGGAACTAGAAGCACATTTCACTACCACACATCCCTAACCATGCCTGCCATAGTCCATTCAAGAAACATCAGTAGCATTACTGAGTCACAGAACCTGACAGTTACACTGAGATTTCTTGTTAATAATTTTAACAGCAAAAACCCTGTCTGGTGAAAAGTTCCCTGAATATTCAATCACTACTCCTGAATTTTCTCTGAGAAAGATTAAGATTTATTTGCATTTATACAGCTATCAGAAGGTTTTACTAAACAAAGAAACATATGAGAGTACTTGAGAAAAATGCAATGACAAGAGTGAGCACTGCAGCTCTGCCTTCTCATCATTAGCGTCACCTTTTAAACAAGGCACTGAAATCTCTATGTATTGGGGAGAACAGAGTTGGATCATTTCTTAGTTAAAATGACATGGCTATGATGTGCATCATAGATGATACCTTTTAGAATCATGTCTAGAAGTTATTTACTTCAACTGAAGCTCTGGAAATCTTTTTTGGAGACTTAAACAGTCCTCTCAGCTCTACTCTCTTTCCCTGACAGCTTAGCTGCACTTAGTGGTCCACCAAGCCCTGTTAAGCCTCTTCAGACCTAATTTCCAAGTCCTGCTAGGTAGCCTGTGATTGCAGGAGATGGCAGAGATCTGCCCTTAAATACAATTTGTAGAATTCTTCAGATACATTACACTGGAGAGGACAACTACATCAAAAGGCTTTGCTTTTTTTGTGTCAATGACTAAAGATAAATCTTTTAGATCAAGATTTGTTGCTAAACGCGCCTTCTGAATAGATCATCATTGGACTTAGTCAAATTCAGAATATGCAGTGTAAAGCACTAGACCCACACCAACACTTTACAAAACTACTGGAAGCCTGAACCCCAAAGGTTTGTATGTGATTGAGAACATCCCTATACCACGAGATCTTACATTTCAAGGGAGCAAACTCTCATGGAAATTCAGACAGTACTCATTCCAGCAAGAGTCAAGAGCGAGAAAAGATAAAAGAAGCTTTCAAGTCATGGCCAAGCATTATTTGCTTCCTTTACTGCCAGCATAGAAGTATGGACTACAAGAAGCCAACGTTTGAAAGGTTTGCACCTACCTGCTGAACTTCTGCTGCAGTGCTCCGGAAGAGTTCAATGTACCTTTTCCCCAGCAAATCCTTGTGCTTTTTCAGTGCATTTTGTGCGTATTCCTCACAAGCAAACAAGACAAAGGCATCCCCTGTTGGCCTGCTGTCAGGGTAAGTGACAAACAGGACTCCCTCCTTTCCTCCTGTGACAGGGCAGTGCTGGCCAAAGAAAGTCAGCACTTCTTCTGTCGTTACATTGAAAGGAAGACCTCGCATCCTGACAATCACTTGGTTTTCTTTCGACAAGAACTGGGCAACCTCATTGGAAGTACCTTTAACAAGAAGAAGTACAGAAGCACTTCAGTCTAGGCAACCATGTAAAATCAAGAGCATAGCTACATCCTCTCCACAGGCAGTTTTTGAGCAGGTAGAAAAATATTTGCCTCTAAAGTCAGGAAAGATGGTCCTCTGATAAACTAGATATATTGTGTAGGACACATCCCATTAAAGTATAATATTGTAACTCCATCATTTAGAGGAGATTAATCTTTATTCAAATGAAAACTAGGAAGTACTTGCAACGTTCAAAGCCCAAGGAAAGCAGAGTCTGGCAATCTCTTGTGTGAGCAGTACCTGTGCTATGGTGCCCCTTGTCCTTCTAAATTTCAAATACATTTGGCATGCTCTGGAGCCATAATATATGGCAACCGAGTACCCAGATCATTGTGCTGGGAAAGAAAGTTGGAAGGGCATGTTGAAGACAGCTCAGGGATTTCATCCTTCCCCAACAGAACTGTCAAAGTCTGCCAAGCCTACTTTCAGTACCTTTAGGAGACCAGTGATGCTCATAACACTACCTTATTCAAAGGTACCTGCTAACTGAATTAACATCTTAATACAGTCCTTTCACTTACAGCTCTTATTCTGCAAGGTTTGGTTGTACCAGACAGGCACCATTCTTCACGAATGTCACTGTGCAAGGTCTTTACTTTGAATGGTATAACTACCAAGCCAATCAGTTAGCTATGTAGTTGACAGCTTAACAGCCCCTCCCGCTCTGAACCCTCAACCTTCAGATATCCAGTTAGTCACTTACAAACCCCAGCCCAAATCTCTGCCAGGAAGCAACAAGGACCTTAAAGTAGTATTGCAGATAAACCAGCTTATTGGTTCTTAATTCAAATTTTGTATGCTTGCAGACATAAAGGGGAGGAAAAGAGATCAAGAGTTTGGAGAGCAAATTTTGCAGCCTTTCAATTATCAGCAAATATTTAAAGATTCCCCTTAAATAAGTACTTCCCCTACACCCTCCCATTAAGTCTGAGGCAAAGATTTGATTTGAAGAAAATCTGTTTCATAAATCCCTTGTATTTACACTGTGATATCTGTTTGTTTTTATGTGCAAGCCTCCACAGCAACAGCAGTGATGATGTTTTGAAAAACCACTCTGGTTTCATTTTTCCAGCCATCAATAACATTTAAATTCCCTCTATTATGAAGATGAGCTAACAAATTAAGTCCATATACAAGATCACTTTGCCCAACCAAATCCTGACTGACAGGCTGCTTGAAAATGGCAAGAATGTGAAAGAGAGAGGTAGACAGATGAATCATGGAACATCTTGGACTGCTGCTAGCAGAACACATAGTAATCAGTACACCATCCAACTACTTGCTCAAAGACAGAAAAAAGGGCCACATTCAACAGGAGCAGTTTGCAGCCAAAAGTTAGAGATGCCGATGGAACAAACCATCCCTTTTCATCCCCCAAAAATTACCTCCTGCAATTTTAAGGAAGTCTTCACCTGTTGCCTTGTATACCTAAAGGAAAAAAAAGGAACACATGATTGGCATGTAATTTGCATTCCTTTTGAGAGGAGGATTTCAAAGCCCATCATGTCACGCACCTCTATGTACCGATTCCCCATGTGATGCTTGTGCCTTTGTAGCGCTAGATCTCTGTGCTCTTCGCTTACGAACCTCACAAGAGCCTCCCCATTCCTCCTACCTTGGGCATTGAGACAAAGTGCAGCACCTCCTCTGCAAGATTTAAATCAAGAGATGAAACTCCATGACTCATGCAGCTGAAGAGCTACAAATGCACAAGTACATTCTTAGCTACTAACTTGGCAATATTTAGACCTTTGAAGAATCTCGCTATGTCCTGGTCAGATGACTGCCACGGCAATCCTCTTGCTCGGATAACAGCATTGTCATCCACAAGTTCCATCTTGCTGCTGCAGGCACAGAAAGAGGATGTAATGCAGAGACATCTGCCTCTAGTATCTGCCACACGCTACCCTGTCTGCTTGTCATTTGTACTCCAGGAACAGGCTTCTGTCCCTGCTCCATGTCTGCTGAATGGTACTGTCAAGGCAGTGAGGCCCAACTGCCACCACCATCCAAAGACACACAGCAATTGAAAACCACTGTACAATTCTCCCCAAGGGAAAGTTCGCTTTGTTAAGCCGCCCCTTTCCAAGTTCCCCTTTCCTGCTTTACCATATTTGCTCTTTGAGCTGTGATCTCTTTAATGATATTCCCAATTTACTTCTCTCTCCTGGCATCATTTGTGCTTCTCCATTATCTGAAGAGTGTTACTGGTACAAAAATCAAGTACTTGCTGTTCTAATCTAGCTAGGTAGAAATTGAAGCAGAACAATTAGCTGTAGCAGGAATTAGTGCTTATTTCTACTGTGACAGTGTGTAAGAACCAGTCACAAGCCAAGACCAAATCTGTTCAGGGCTGTACTCAGCACACACAGGACTCTGGCCCAAAGAGTCCAGCCTTAATATTGCTGGCTCAGGCCATCACTGTGCTACTAGACAGTAATATAGCTAAAGGCTACATTGGCTGCTTAGCATGGGAATAGCTTAGCCACAGAAAGCCAGGTTTAATTGGTCATTACTGCAGTCTCTTTTATTCTCTTACTTCTTGAAAGTGTCAAGTACAACAAAACACTCACAGCTACCCAAGCCTGCCTTTCTGGCTATTGCAAGAACAGCTTTTTTTTTGCACGGAAGAGCTTATGTGATTGATTAAGTAGATGAAGTGTTGTTCAGTATTAGAGGACTCCCTCATACAAAAGGGCTATGGTATGCCTGGAGGGTCATGTTTCTCACTCACATTTTAATTTCTCAGGTGGCCTTTCTGTAGCTGTCTGTCTCAAACTGTTCCCCCTTGCCTCCTAGTCCTGTACTTCTCATTATCTCAAATAAAACGTGAATCTTCCACCTCATCCCAGAATTTTGTTAGTGAAAAGGAAAAAGCTTAGAATAATGCTGAACACAGCCCCTGAGCTAATCTCTCTGGATACTTTCTGCCAATGTTGCATTTTTTTTTCTTACTTCTTTTGCTTCAAAAGTGTAAGCATCATCTACCATTATGACAGATCCTTAATCTGAAAGAGGGAAGTAAGAGTTTGTGCAAGATGGGAATATAAATAAGGTCACTTTAACACCATTATCTTGTGATAATACAGAGGGATCATCGAGAAAACCACTGAGAAAAATATGAGAAAATTTATACATAGGAAAAACACAGTTAAATAAAAAAACCCTAACAACTAAGCAGGCATCAAAAGCATATAAAGCTTTGCTTAAAACGTATTTGGGAATAAGAATCACCATAGTTTAAACAACTGAGTGGTAGCACAGTATTTCTGGCACAATATCTTTATGAAAGTGCTTCTTCCCTATTAAAAAAAAATTATGTATATGCAGTGCCTGTGTAGTAAATTGCAGGAAGAATCCAAGAGTTAGTAACTAATAGGGTTATTTCTGAAACACTGCTTACATTATTTGTTAATAGCACAACACACTTAGCTCCCATTATAAGCACTTATTAGCAGAACACAGAACTATCAGCAGCTAATAGGCAACACTGAAGCCTAACAAGAAAACGGGCTTGCTTCTGATCATAGATTGTCTGTTCCCTTTCCCACCTGAAGGATCTAATCGATTCCCATAGCAATGGGAAAGTAAATAAAAATAATGGTAACAGCTATTTGCAAATTAGTAATAGAGAGAAGTACAGCTTATCTAAACAGTAACATTAAACAAAAAGTAGTGGGGGTTGAAACATGTGCAACAAGAAGAGGGAGGAAGTACTTACCAAGGCCCACTTTCAAACTTGTAGTTCACTCTTTCTGGATCTGAAAATCGGTGGTCTATGAAATACAGCACAAGTTATTTCCTAGTTATCAACATAAAGGACAGGCAACAAAACCAAAGAAGGAACAGAGAAAACACATTCATCATAAACACTTACTGTACGGTTCAGATAATAAAGTTAAAATAATATTCCCCATATCTTCAACTTGAGAGGCTCCATAGGGAAACGCTGGACTGTTCTTGTCAAGATTTAAATCTTTATGCTGGAGTTAAGTCAATCATCACCAAACAGATTTCTAATTGGTTTCCTGCTAGAGCAACACACTTTCATGTTATCCTTGATGGTACATTGCTTCTCAGGGGAAGATTTAATCCATTTTCCTGCTGGGACACATTAGCTGCTCTGCCTTGGCCTCCAGCTACTGCCACCTGTGGGAGTGTAAGGTCACTCCAGAAAGTGTCTGTGGACACGAGACCCCATAATAAGGACATATATTTAATATGTCTATGAATTATGTATGTTCAACAGATACAATTCTGCATGTAGAAGAGACTGATGTTCTGTCCTCTTTAATTAACATCCTCTTTAATCTTCAGGGCTAGATTTGGGGAAGAAGAAGCAGCAATCAATCAACTAAAAGCTCCAGAAATAGAGGGATATACCACATGCTTTTTGACAAAGTAAACCCCAAAGCAGAATAAGTATCTTACCACTTCAACAAAATTCATAAATGATGCCTCATCTAAACGTTGCCTATTCAAAGTTATAACCCAAGTTTTGTGCTGTTGCACAGAAGCATTTTGAGAATCTGGTTTGAGTCTCCCACTCCTGTATTTTGTCAAGAGGCAAAACAGAGCCCCACAACCCACAGCTTCAGCCTGAAGCATTTTGGAAGTGACTGCAATAGAGAGCAGGAAGCGTCCTGTCCTAGAAAGGCAGAACATACAAAGACCAAAAAAAACCCTCATTCATAAAGGGAGGCTGATTTAAGTTGCAAATACCATATTTTTTCAGACAACTTTAAACAGTTTACTATGGTATCTCCTGCTTTCCATCATATTTGCACCTCTCCAACACCAGGCTACAGGACTGTAAGATTACTTGCAACTCTACTCCATTATTTATGAAGCAAATTTTTAAAAAGGTCTTTTTCACTCACTTTCTTTGAGGACTGAAGGGTAAAAAATTAATCAAGAACAGAACAAGAAATAGGGAAATCTGGGAATAAGCATTGCATTTTTTACTTGCCTTATCAGTTTGCATCAAGACTTCAGAGCAAAAATGAGAGTCTCTTAAAGACGACCCATCCTGACAGGGTGGTACAGTAATGCAACACATTGAAAACAGTCAAGTGCACCAATTATTTGCCCACATCCCCCCCAGAACACAAACACATTTCAAATGCTTCAGAATCCACATTATATGATGCTCAAGAGTTGCTTCATAGTCCAAGATAGCTTTCCTCTTTTAAGAGGACATCTGGTTTCTCCACCTAGAGCTGAGCAACATTTGAGTTGTCAGATGCCTAAATGAAGTGCAGGGAACAGAACAGTTTCTGTTAGAAACAAATACCTCACTGCATCTTTGTTGTATCATGTCATCAACAGGTGAGCCAGCACAAACTTCTTTGTGAGATAAAGCCTTCCCTATTATTCGTAGGATGACTGCAAGTCAGTTCTACAAAACAGATTTTTTTAAAAAATTGTTTAACAGTTGTCTTGTTGCAAGATGAAAAATAGCTCCAACTGAATTAATGCATTCCTCTTCCACAGCAAGGAAAGGAAAGCTGCTGTGCCAACACAATACACTTGAGGCTAATTTGATTTTGAGGCTTTGTTGGTTTTAAGTGTGCATTGAAGTATGGAATGTGAGAGGATGATGCTTAGTCTTCGAAGAACATTTAAAGCTTAAGTGAATTATCATAGTTTAAAAACCAGAATACTTAAACCAGTGATTCCTCCCCTCCAACTGCTTGACTATAAATAGTTTGCTAGTCATTGCCTTTACCCTCCCCCTCCTGGTACCTTCTTTAGGATAAAGTACTGAGAACATTAAATAGTTTTCTTAAAAACCAAGCCAAAAATCCTGAGCGACCCCAAAGCATGGTTTAAGAGATTATGACTATTTATGACAACAAAAAATTTCTTCAGCGCAGTCTCTCCTCCTAAGCTTTAAACTCAAGCTCACCTCCTCCTCTGCCCCTGGGAAAGGGGGGTAGGAAAGAAAAATAACCCACAGACTCCCTCACAGAGCAGCAGCAGCAGCACACAGATGTTTCTGGGCACCTTGTGTATTGGAGGCAGAGTAGTGCTTCTCCTCCCTCTCCCAACACCATTCCCCCTGTAGCATCTAGCAGCTCTGCACTGGGCTTGTGCAGAGCCTCTGCTGTTCATACAGGGAACCAGAAACTGCTTATGGTGCTGGTGTTGGAACCCTGGTCTTGCCTGACCAATTTTTATGAAGACTTTGGAAATGTGTTTACTCTGTCAAAAGTCAAGAGAAATTGGGCAGGAGTTTCAACAGCTATTCCAGCAGGGGACATGCATACACATGTGCTTGGCAGTTAGACTGTGCTGTCAGAACTGAAAAGACATTTCAGTATTTCCTTTGTGCTGAGTCAAAGATCCCTACAAGTGATCAGCATTCAGAGAGGGGAATGCAGCAGTGTGAAAGGGCTGGGAATTTGAAGAGAGGCTATCATACAAGGAAAACAAATAACTACCCCACCCCACAATGATTTTCTTTGGTGAAAATGTTTTCTGAAGACACTGATCCATGGGAGAAGTAGTTCCTAAAAATGCTCTAGTGCCAAGAGAAGCTGGTACCAGTTGTCAGACACAGGGAGTCAGTTGTGCCATACTCTAGAGTAATACAAACACAGTGGAGAGGAGGAAGAAAGTCATCAATATTTTTGCAGGCATAACGTCACGCCTTCACCTGTGATTAGTTAGAAGCACAGCTTTTAGGCAAGATTGGAGAAGGAAACTGATAGTTTTCTGCATGTGTAAAGAGTATGTTAATACTACTAAGTGAAAATCTGTATTCTAATGAACAAGATTGACTATATAGAGGTAGACTCCTATGGACAGAGACACTAGAAATTATGGTACCTGGAAAAAAAGATTAATGAAATAGTCTACAAAAACCCACCACTTGTTCTGTAAAGGGATAGGAGACCACACATGCCTCCGTGTGTTCACATTTAAAGGATGCCTCTCCTGGGCAATTGGAGAAAGACAATTGCAGTGGATAATCCGATTTCACATTTAAAGAAGTGTTAGAAACCAGGCCTGGCTGTCCAAAGCTACTATATGCAGTAGCATTTACACGTATGTTCTTAATGAAATAACAAGCAAAAGACAGTCCCAAATAAGGCAGGATGGGAAACAAGGAACTACCTAATCTTGGTGTGCAGCTATGGTACCACCTCCTGCAACACTCAGTGAATTAAAGGGAGCAGGAAGGAAGATATATTCTATATCAGGGTGGCCTCTCTAACATGGAAGAAATTTCTAAATTACTTCCTCAGATTCATGACCACAGCTTCACTCACTGCCAGTGCCCTCCAAGACTTACTCCTTCCCATTGTCTCTTCCATTTCTGTCTCTTAACTCCTTCCTTATTGAACAACTAACTTAACCTGAGATGACATGAAACAGCATTGCAATTTTGCTCTGCACTGATCCTTTCCCCTTTGCTCTGTTTCTTATTCAAGTCCCTTTAGACAGAAGATTACATCTTTCTACATAATGCTTTGCATAAAGGTAATATAATATTACCCTGTTCCTGAGTACTCTTACAGGAGATACAAATAGCAATATCCAAGATTCTCAGCTAATACCCAGTTATGGGCTTTTTATTGCCAGAGTTAAGCACTATTGGTTATAATTGTGCTCCACATTATTGTTTCCAAGACACCCAGGTAAAAAAACCAAAACAAGTCAAACAATTAAACCCCAACAAACCAAGTTTCAGTACTACAATATCCAGCACATTAAACAAGCTGTTCTGGAGTGCAACTGAGTTTCTACCGACCACATTGGCAGATACTCCTAGTAAGAAGTTATTCTCACAAATCCAGTTCAGAAGTGAGTGGAGCAAATCAAGTACTGGAGGAAGCAAGAGCTATTTGCCATTTAATGGTTTCTGCACACCCAATCTCGAGGCAAAGGATGAGTCTTCTGCAAATCTAATACGAACAGTCATGCAAGCTTTATTCACTCCACCCTGAAGGCACTCACAAGGTGAAAACTGGCTCAGCAAGCTTTGCAAATCAAGAAGTGCAGCAAGTATGGGAGGTACAGAGTGCAAGAACAACCCTGCTCCTTTTGTATGCTTATACATTAAAAAAAAAAAAGAAAATCAATCGACAGACCCAAGTTCTTTTCTCTGCTGGAACATGATCACTTCTCTCAAGTTCTGTTACTCAAAATTTCTCATAATTGTCCTGCCGTCATTACACTTACACAATTCTGACAAAGTCTGCCAGAAAACTGTCTCATACACAGGAACTGTTTTGACACCATGAGTTAGGCAGCAGTAGCGCTCAGAGATAATTACAACTAGTCTGAGTTCTGCCTTGGTCCCTCGAATTTCATAGTATTTTAAACATTGCTTCACCTTGATCTAAAAGAAATCAGTGGCTGTTTGTACGTGAAATGTATAACTTCTTGGGGAGGTTGGGAGTAAAGATTTGTAAAGCTTTCACCTGAGCTCTTGGGTTCAGCATGCTTTCATTGCTGAACACAAATTTCAAGTAGCCTCCTGAGAGAGTAAGTCCACAAGTACTTTCTAAAGGAAAGAATAACCCAGCCAGTTACTCAGTCTGTTATCTCTATGCTCTTTTTCAAGATTGTTCTTGCCTTGTCTGCAAGAAATACATAGCCAAGCACCAACAATCCAGTGTGCTGTATACTGAAATATGTATCTGGAATTGACTGTGCAGTAGGAAGTTATCATCTCCCCTGACAGCTGGGAGCAGTAATATACATTCCCCATTTGCCTGTAATTTGTTGTTTAATCAAAAGTGATCCATCAAAACAAAAGCTTTTGAAGACTTTAATAACTTAAATGACTGTAGATTAATACCCAGCTTTCTCCTAACTATTTCATATCATAAAAGCTTCCTCTTACTCATCACAACCAGCTTACACACAGATAAATGGAGATGTAAGTACACGAAGGGATGTGCCCAAAAATCATTCTACTCCTGCTTCTACCAGTCTGTAAATGCAGGCCTCTTGAATATGTAATCAGCACCTTAGCACCATAGTAAAACCTTCTATCCTCACCAAATGCTAATGTATCTGGCACAGTATAGTTTCTGTGGCAGAAATCATGGAAGATTCCCATCATACACCCTCTTTAACTATGAGGGCAAGAAGCTGCACTTTCTACAACAATAAAAAGAGCTTGGTCAGATTCTATGAGCTAATATGCAGCTTCATTTCAACCTACTGCATTTGTTTCTGATTTATGTATTCCCCGCCCCATGTATATCCATACATGAAGGAAGAAAAACTAAACAACTCCGCACATAACTTCCGGAAAATAGTCTTTAGACTCAGCACCTGCTTAAGCAATCTTTTTATCCCAAACATCACATACATGCCCACGGCCTCCAAGTGCAATTAACCTATACAGCTTCTGACACTAGGAGATTAAGTTGATACATTTCAGCAAGGCGAGGAGAAAGAAAATTATCATATTTGTCAATAAAAGAAAAACAAAAATTGTTTTACCCTTTTTGGTCTCCACATCCTCTGCTCCCACACTCTCACACAATAATAGGGGAGAGAGAGTTTATTTTGGCCATGTTGCATAAACATAGCAAATTTACAGATAAGAGCCTCAGTTACAAAACAAGACAAGCCAAAATTAATATAAGACCAGAATGAAGTTAGGTTTATATACCTTAAGAAGCATACCTTATCCAGGACTCAGACTCAAGCCGAGTGCATTTGGATAGACTGACTAAGCTTCTAGGAACTTGGAGAAAATATTATTGGCAACTGCCAAAACTGCCTTCAGGTACCCCTGACTCTTTAGGGACTTCCTGACAGTCAGGTAACACAGGGTGATCTGTCACCTTCTCCCAGCAGGCAGGGAATACACAGTCCATCACCATGCCTTAGCAGACCAGTGATACTCCAGGTAGCTACAGTCATACAACTCCTTCCACAGTGGAAAGACACACCCCAGACAGTCATAAGGAGAAACCAAGGGCAACTCTCTGAAACAGCTGAAGTAGCTCATGGTCTTTAATTTCTCCAGATCCTGTCAAAGCATTCCCTAAACAATGCATTAAGTTTTTGACCATAACTTTAAGAAGTCTCCATCATCCAGTTTCTATGCACCACAGCATTTATTTCACTTTTCTGTGTAAAGATTCAGACTCCTACTCTATGCGTACTGCTTTCCTTCAGAGTAGGGGGAGAAGTAATTTTTGCCCCTTCACTAGCAGAGATTAATCTTAATTTGCAGATAACAGAGCAGAATGGTTAAACACAAAAATCCACCCCACATGTGTATTTTATGCCCCCAACAGGCACAAAGCCCAGGCAATACTAGTTCTGCAGTGAAGGGCCAAATTAATTCTGAAGCCACAGACAGACATCAGCTCTTAACGGCAACCACTCTATGGACACAGTAAGCAAATCAGAGGAAAAGTTATTAAAAACAATAGCAGCAACGTCAACCACCAGTAACAAAGACAAACCTCTCAAATTCCTTTATTCCTCCTTGATACCTGACTTTTGTGACTGCTACTTCAATATCTCAGTAGTTCTGTGTCCAAGAATGTTTGGGATGAGGACTGAAGCTTGCAGCAAGAGGGGAGACTGCCAGGGAAGCAAGAAAGAAGGCACAGCCAAATCACAGCTTCAGCTCTCAAGCTCAGACTAGGAAAGAGCCAGACAGGATGGGGTTACAGACCACTTCAGTCTATTCAGAAAGTAATTTTAGACACTGAAAATGGAAACATATTACTGGCTGCATCTTGGTGCCAGCCAAGCCTCACCCTGTGAGGTGTAGCATGTGCACCTTCTAGGAGACTGAATACCACATGTGCCAACAACATCCCTGCCTTAGGTTCATTCCTGTGTTACAGATTCACTACAAGGTCACATCAAGCATAACCATTTCCTGTCCTGAACATTAAGGTGGTCTCCCAACATTTGCTCCTGCCTAAAAATAAAATAAAAATCTAACTGATGCAATGAAACTCAAACCTCAAATGTTAATATTACAATTCACAAAAGCAATTCCAAAAAATGTGCTGGTTACACTAAACTGTGAAGTTTAAAGAGAGACAACTATAAAGATGGTAAAGAAAGCGTACAGAAGTCAAGAAGAAATACAGGATTTTATCCATGGAAGCATTCATCCTCAAACATTTTTATCTTTATCTTTGAAAGAAAACTCAGAACAGCTCTGAGTCACTCATTAAAGTTATACCACCCCAAAACATGTGTTGCAAGCATTACTCATGCACCTCTGCCCTAAAATTCAGCCAAGACTGTAACAGCAGCAGAGACACAGTCACTGTTAGAAGGATACATTCTGTCATGGCTGCAACATCGAGTTTGCTAATTTCAGGTGAGCCAGGGCAACACTTCTTGAACTCTTTCCGCAAGTCAAAAAATGAGTAGAAGCATTCAGGCAGTAAAATATTCTGTAAAAGGAACAAAGTAACCACTGTCAGTTTGGGTGAGTTAAATCTATTTTGTGTCTATATACCAAACTTTCTGTCAATTTCTGTAGAATAGATAGGAAACACAAACAGTCTTTGCTACAGAGAAATTCACATAGCTCTTCTTAGCCAGGTTAAGTACCTTCATAAACTTTTTCGCATAAACAGCTTTCTCTTTATATTATTTAGTAAGACAAATGTGCTTCTGCACTGCCAGAGAAACATTTGCCATTATTAGTAGAGCTTCAAATCCAATATATATGTAGCAGAGCAAATGCCTCCTATTGCAACATTTATCATCAAGTCTCGATTGCAATTTTCACTGTATAAAGCCAGAGAGTAGTCAGTTCCGTCTGTAGAACCAAGCAAATTTTGCAAGACTAGCAGATATTTTAGTTTATAGAAATGGCTGTTTTCAGAGAATAGTCACACTTCAAATATTTATTCCCAACAAACAAAAAACAACAAAAAAATCTGACTGTGCAGATGAGGGTTTGGCATGGTGCAGAGGTTGTCAGCCTGTGCACGGTAACTGCTTTAACTGCAGCATACAAAGACAGAAGTTACATAGCCCACCAGGAGTCAACGAAACCCTTCGTGCCCCCCCACTACATCTACCACATGCTTTTAATTTTTTGGGGAGTGGAAAAGAGAAGACATGGAGAAGTCTTGGGAGTAGCTATTGAAACCAATGCAAGCTCTTCACCCCAGACAGAATACTTCATACCCATTTTGGCTGTTTGTTGCCTGCAAGGCCTCTCTAGACTACAAGTAAGGGCTTTCTGGGATTTAACAACTAGTTAGCATCTTGGCATTGTAACAGATAGCAGGCTATGTGAAAGCACATTTAGGGAGCCCAACAAAAGCAGTTTAGGCTCTAAAACTAGTTCTGCTTTGAGAACATTAGAGCTTATCTTAGCATATGAACAGGTGTATTAGGCAAACTATAGTCTTTAAAGACTTATGAAAATGCAGATGGGCTTGCCAACATTTCCTGCTCTAGTTTTAGCACGATTTTCTTCCTTGATGTGAAATCAAGTTCCATATTTCATTTATGTTCTTTTGGAATGGCTAATGCCAATTCATTCTCTGAATACCAGGAGTTGCAGACGGGTTCAGAATGGATATCTTAGGCAGAAATCACTAGGCTCTTGAAAAGATATTAGTGATCCCGCACTCCAATCCCTGCATTAGGATATTCATCAAAAAACTATTACAAGTCTCATAAGCATCTGGTTTACTCAATCTACAGGCAGCACGGAGCAAATTTCAAATGAACAACTCTTAACAAAACAGCAACAGAAAATTTCAATGAACACTTGATTCCTGTCTGTGACCCTGTGACAATATACATAAAGGATCCCCAACATCAAACCAGCTTAAATAATTGTAGGATGTGCCCCTTCTTTTATCCACATAATTTAAATGGATGAGAAGTTTTACTTTATTAGCCAAGAATAAAGTCTTAAAAACCTGTTTCCACATTTTCTCGTGTTATATGTCATAGAAAATAAGTTACATATATAAGAACTATCACATATAATTCACTGTGAATCATGCTCACTGTTTCTCTTCTAAGCCTTCAAAGCTATGAATACTTAAAGCACAAACAAGTATTACAACCAAGCTCATTCAGTATCACTTTTGGAACAGCACAGACTTGCAGCAGCGTCCCTTCAAAGATAAAGCAGCAAACTGATGGGCACAGAAGTCAGATACAATGAGAGGAGCAGAACAGCTCAGTTACAGAGCAATGCATGTTCATACCAAACCACAAATTGAGGTGTTATTAATATTGAGGCAGTTATTTCAGAACTAGAGAGACATGTTGCTGCAACCCTATCACTAACAAAAAGCAGGCAGGACTTCACAACACCGTTAGTGATTTGGCAACTCTGAAGTTATAGAAAACTCCAGACTATGGGACTAATCATCACTCATAGCCAGCCTCAAACTACTGTTCAGCTCCTTACAAATATGAACACTGCCCTTGGAGTGTCAAATGAATCCACAAAGATTGAAAGTTGCTGTAGCTAAGCATGAATGCAAAATTTCAAAAGACAGTTTATGATTAAGGTGGTTAATTATTCAGCAACAATCCCAAATCCCATCTGTTAACCCTGTAGAAGCTACAAGTACTGTCAATACACTGTTCCTTTCTCAAACATTTAAGAGCATCTTCCTTCTGATTTAATGTCAAAAGGCGTCTCAAGGCTACATAAGGACAGGGCACTGTATATGCCTTCCACACAGACAGGCTCTTTAGCCTGGTAAGCACATTAACATATGAGTGATATTTGTGCTATGGTTGTGTGGAGGTACCCTCATACTAAAGAGAAGTTGAGTTTCTTTGCAAGAAATCATAAAAAACCACATTAAGAGTCAAACAAGCTACAACTACATACCTTTTTGGAAGCTTCAGGGTGCAGAACCTGCCTAATGTGCAACTGTCCATCAGTACAGAAACAGAAAGAAGTACCCACACCAATGTTCAGCTCATTGCTCACAGACTGATTAAACTGTTGGCAGGAACAAGAAAAGACATACATGTTACAGAGATCAGAGTGGCTCCACTAGGCAGTGGCATCAGTTGGTAACATGCTATTCCTGGGCAGCAGGAATATGGAGCTGGAACTCCTTTTCATATAAGCCTACTCCTTCACTTCTGTAGATTTCTTACTAACTAAGAACATACTAACTTCCATGCTAAATATCTTCACAAGGAAACCACCCCTTTCCCCCCCTTCTAATGAGATATGGCTACACAGACAGCCCACATCACAGAAAAAAATCCTTTTCAAGATTTGCAAGAGCACTGCAATGAGACAAAGCTGATTGCAGAGAGCTGAGGCAGTAGTGGGGCAGAAGAGCTTTCCAGACAGTGCACTCAAGCATGTCAGAAAGAAGACAGGCTTTCAGCCCTACCCTCAACGGGAATCACACACCTCCTCGTTAATCTAGAGGATTCAGTATGATCATCTTCCCAGGACTGATGAGCACAAGCCTTAACAGGGCCTGCCACTACCTACCCTTTTCAGGGGACACCTAAGGGTGGCTTCTTCCAACACTGATCAGGGCTCACCCTCAGCCAAGACTCACTCAAAGTCCAGCATGGCAGGAGAGCAGAGCAGGGAAATAGCTGACCCTAACCTTCCTCTCTTAGGCTTCAGTTCCTCCCAAGGCAAATAAGCAAAAGGCAAGGGAGAAATGCCCACAAAGCCCTAGACATATAGGGCTTCCTGGCCCATGCATGTCTGTGGTTCTCCTGTGACAGGCTCCACTGCTCTGATGGTGGGGATAAGCAGACGAGGATACCACCTCTACCCCATGGGGGAGCTCCCAAGGAGACCAGCACTTAGCAGCCAGATATGGGGTGTCACCTGTCTCAATGCCTGCTCCAGCGGTGGAGCCAGTGCCAGGCTCTCCACATCCACTTGGGTGATCTCCTGGCACTCAGCCGTCAGCTCTGTGTGGTCAGGCCGGACCAGCACGTCATGCAGGCGCCCCAGCTCCAGAGAAAGCAGAGGAGGGGGTGAGTCAGCTCTCCGGGCTGGAGGTCCCCACCTGCAGCACCAGCCCCTACCCTCCACCAGAGCTTGCTCCAGCCTGGGGCACCCGTTACCAGCCCAGCGCCGAGATCGCCCTGCACGCATCCAGCATGGCAGGCGCCAAGGGAGCAGCAGGTCGGGGTGCTCCCCCGTCGGGTGAAAATACCTCCTTACTCCTCAGGTCGACCACTTTCCACAGGAGCTGGAGCAGCTCTCGCTCGTCTGAGCCCAACCGTGCCCCGTTGGTGCCCGCCGTGGTCACGAAGAGTATCACCAGGTAGTCGGGAGACGCCGTCATGGTGCCACCGGGCCAGCAGAGAGGATAAAAAGGAGAGAAAGAAGAAGGAGGAAAAGAGAAGAAGCCGGAAACTTTCCTTGCCCCAGACGCTTCCAAGCGAGACCCAAGCGGCAGAACCCCCACCTGCAGCCTCACTCCCCAAGGACCTGGCGTGGGGGAAGGTGCACGGCTCCCCCTCTTTCCCACCCCCTCTTCCCCAAGGTGGGTGGCAGCTGCTCCCACACCCACTGCACCCCTGGGAAGGGCGCAATGGCTGCGAGCTTTTCTGCGCGGGGCCGCGGCACCACCTGCCCACCCCCGGCCCACGTGGTGCAGGTAACACACACCTGGCGCCGCCGCCCATTGGCCCCGCCGGGCGGGGACGTGGCAGCGCGGCGGGGGCGGCAGCCGGGGTGGGGGAGCCGGGATTGCGGGCGGGACGCCCAGCGCGGGGCCGCGATTGCGGGCGGGTTGCGGGGGCGCGGCGGCGGAGGAGCAGCCCCGGGCCTCTGAGGAGCCTCAGCGTGCCCCGACGGCGGCCCGGACCCTGCGGGGCTGCGGCTTCCGCCGTCGAGGCGCGCTGCACCGGGAAGGTGCAACTCCTCAGCGACGGGGCGGGATCGCCCGGTCCTGCCGGGACGTGTCGCAGAGGGCAGTTCGGCCCTGCGTCCGTGGGCAGCCCCGTCCCCCGGACGGAAGGGGAGGGGAGATGGCCACGCCGCTCGTGACCGCCCCGGCGGGTCCCCCGCTTTGGTCGAGGGCCGCAGGGGCCGTGTGCGGTGCCAGGGAGCGCTGTGGCGGCGTGCGGGCCGCCTGCCCCTGGGAGCAGCTCCTGCCGAGGGACGCCAGGGGCTCAGGGCGGTGAAGCTTTTTCCTCTTATCATCCTGAAGGCAGCGGCATCGCAGCTTCTGTAGGGCTCTGGCACGGCGGATCAAGTTGTGTGTATTAACAGGTGGCTGGTTTGGCTGTCGCAGTCTTCCCTCGATGAGCTGGTGGTTTTGGCCCTTGTGACAACCTCTCTTGTTTCACGGTGAAATCTCTATTTCAAATTTTTTATTTTAAATGCAGAATGCTCAAACGCAAATTTTTTCATTACAAATCACAGAATGCAGGGCAAACAACACTAACTTTCTGCAGGGAGATCCTGTAGTACACTTGATTCTTTAAGACCTCAGTTGTTCATTTCCAACTTCATTGAGATGCAGCTTCTTGAAATTTTTACTGCGATCACAGAATCAGGGAACATACTGAATTAGAGGGGACCCATCAGGATCATTGAATCCAACTCCTGGCTCTGTGCAGGACACCCCAAGAATCATACCATGTGCCTGAGAGCATTGTCCAAATGCTCCTTGAACTCATGAAGGCTTGGTACTGTGACCATTTGCCTGGGGAGCCTGTTCCAGTGCCCAGTGACCTTCTGGGTGAAAAACCTTTTCTTGATACCTCACATAAACCTCTTCTGACTCAGCTTCATGTCGTTTCCTCAAGTTCTGTCACTGGTCACAAGACTGAAGAGATCTGTACTTGCCCCTTGTGAAGATGTTGAAGACAGTAATGAGGTCTCGCCTCAGTCTCCTCCTCTACTCCTAATAAGGTTTCTCCTCAAGGCCTTTCACCATCCTCATGGCCCTCCTTTGGACACTCTCTAAAGAGGTTTATATCTTTCTTATATTGCCCAAAACTTCACACAATACTCGAGGTGAGGCCGCCCCAGTGCAGAGAAGAGCGGGACAATCCCCTCCCTTGCCCAGCTGGCGATGCTGTGCCTGATGCCCCCAGGACAGGGTTGGCCCTCCTGGCTGCCAGGGCACTGCTGACTCACATTCAGCTTGCCATCAACCAGGACTCCCAGGTCCCTTTCTGTGGTGCTGCTCTCCATCCTCTTGTTCCCCAGTATGTACATCCAAGATTGCCCCATCCCAGGTGCAGAATCTGGCACTTGCCTTTGTTCAACTTCATACAGTTGGTGATTGCCCATCTCTCTTAATTTGCCAGTGTCCCTCTGCAGGGCCTCTTTGCCCTCCATGGAGTCGACAGCTCTTCCCAATTTGGTGTTGTCAGCAATTTTACTTAGTATGCCTTTGAGTCCCACGTCCAGGTCTTTAATTGAAAAGAACTGGGCCAAGGATGGAGCCTTGTGGAACCCCACTAGCGACAGGTTGTCAGCCTGATGTCACCCCATTCACTATAACTCTTTGCACCTGACCTGTGAGCCAGTTGCTCACCCATCATGTAACCTGGTTGTTCAGCTGTGTGCTGGACATTTTGATGATGGTGCCCCTTGTATGTTTCTTCATCACCATTCCTTACACTGGTGCAGGTTCACAGCTTGCACCACCTTTCATTAACACATGCACTTCTGTTTGGCAGGAAGGGAGAAGATGTATTTCACTGCTGCTGGCGATCCTGTCAGCCACTGACTTGTCCACATAGTGCCCGGCATCCTCTTCCTGCCCTACTGTGGTTTAGTGTAGCCTGGTTCTCCTGATGGGGACTGCCACCAAATTCCAGCATGACACATGACAGCTGGAGTAATTTTCACTCTCTCTGGTCCAAGATTTCAAAACCATCATTCACTGGTAGCAGAGACTGCAATTTGAGGGGTTAAAATGTCAAATTAATCCCTCCAGTTTTTAAAAGCAGTAGCTGAAATTTGTCATGTGAATCTGGTATCAGGAAACACCTAAGCTAATTGTGCCCTATTCACTGGAGGGTTAGAGCACCTGGTTTTATTTGTGCATTTGTCTTCTGACTTCTGAAGCATTGAGTAAAACATTTGTGAAGTGGAGGTCTGGGGTGTATGTCATCAGCAGTGGCTGCAGGTGATCTGTACTCAGCATCTGAGGAGTGGGGTTGGTCCTCACACAGGGAGTTTGCTTTGTGACCTCTTCTTAGCCTGGAGCAGAAGGATTCAGTGGCATAGGAGTTCTTTGTGCAGTTTCTCTTTCAGGTCTTGGTTTACTGCAGCTTCTTAGAAAAACATCTATACTTTAGTACAAAAATTCAGAAGTAAGTTTCTGAAATCACTTCACAGTGGAGCATGCCAGAGAGAGTTCTGGCTTGGTTGGCTGCTCATCTTTCAGTGAAACTTAATCATCTGTCGTAGGCAGTTTCTTTCTCAGTGCCAGCTTGGCTTTTGAGATGCAGCCCTTGTCTTTGTGAGAATGATTTTTGGATGGGCACCTGTTCCTTTACTTGTGATTTGTTGTGTTCTGGATTACGCACTTCTTTTTCTTCTCTTTTCTGCCTTATTGTTTTGTTCTATCTTGTCTCTTTCCATCTAGGAGCACGAGACTCCGCAAATTATGGGTAGAGCAGGCTGCATTATGTATAGTAACCGTTTCAAAGGTGAAACTGTACCCTGAAAGTATTTTTAATTCCCATTATGTCTTTTGGGTTACTGGCTAACCCTTGTTTTATTTATTAATTTGCTTATGAAGCTGCTTGTCACTAATTGCTACTACTAGTGGTGCCATTACCTTTTATTTTTCACTTTCTTGGCTAACACATTCCATAAAACACCTGTTTTCCAGTCACAGTTCCCATTTCACCCTCTTTCTTGCATGCTTGCAGCATCTAGTCTGACAACATGCACCAGTTGGTCAGGTTCCTGTGTTGTGTTGCCCAGACTCTTGGCGTTTGTGTACTCCCATTCCAGTTGCTTGTCCCTGGCCGTTCGTTTTCCTGGGACTGGTTAAGCATAGTCTTTGCATGAAGTGTCACCTTCCAGATGACATCAGTGTTGTTATCTACAGGAAGGCACTAGGGTGCTTTGAAGCAAGGTGACTTCTCAAGGCTCCTCCCAGCACACTGTTGCAGTACTCCTCTCCTCTCCGGCATTCCTTTTGTTTCCTGCCTGCTGTCTGTCTGCCCAGCCCTTTTGCTAATCTCAATGTAACTGTTTTTCTGTCATTTTTGTATTAGTTCTGGTGATTTCCCACCACATGTCCTTTTGTTCCACTTTCTGTAACAGGACATTTCTGAAACTACTCACAGCATTCTTCTTGCCAAGGAGGTGGTCATAACATCCCGCCCCAAACACTGCAAGAGACTCACATGGCCTCTTATTTATTTCCCCAATTTTTCTGAAGCTTCCTTCTCTCACCCATTGATCTCCTTCCTCACAGTTTATTTGAACAAACCTGTGACTTTTCACTTCTCAATATGTCCAGATTTTTTCTGCCAGTTCTGCATCTCCCACTCTGTGTTATTCCTCTACAAGAGGGTCTTCACCCCAGTACCACCTGCAACTGTTATCCTTTCCTGCACAGTCCTTTGGCCTGGGACAAGTATCCCACCTGTATCACTTTTCCCCAGTTTCCTTCCAGAATATCAACTTCTTACAACTGAAATTGGAGAACCAGCTGTATCATTCTTTTTTGAATGTGTTAATGTTTACCACCATTTTTTTAATGTCTCTAAGATTACTGCTGTTCCTAATCAAATTCTGTTTCCTCCACTTTCATCAGTGGAGAAAATAGCCCCCAAAATACCCAAATTGCTTCTTGATGTCGTGCAACTGTGTGTGACATTCAAGCACTGCTGTTCTACCTTGCAGTGATGCTTGAAGTGGCTACCTGGAAACAGAGACTGGACAAGAATAAGGGAATAAAGGTGATATTTATTTGAAAGGCCTTCAAAGGTACACCCTGGGGAGCCCAGAGGCTACTTCCAAAATGGACCCCAAGATGGATGACAAGTCACGAGTTCTTCACACTTTTATAGGTTTGGTCCATTTGCATATCAGCAAAAATTTGCCAATTAAAACTTTAGCTACTGATGTAAGTTCTCTAAGCTCAGCCCCCCTTTCCAAGATGTTGGTTTACACATTTTGTGTCTGGGTGTCCTTGGAGAGCAAACTTAGAGACTTTATTATGTCTATCTTAGCATGAGAGAACAGCAGCTAGCAGGCTATAAGACACTTCAGATTTTTACAGTAAGCCATACAGAATTAGAATAAAAATATAAAAATATAAAAGCTAAAACTCAAGGCATCAGCAGCAAGGAAATGCCTGACCTGTAAGCCCAGCCATGTGCTGAAATCAATGACACAGCATTCAGAGCCATCTGAATTTAATCCTGCAAAGCTGATTCTGTTCACATCCAGAGCTGCAGCTGTTACCAGCAGCGAGGGAGTCACTGCAGATGAAAAGGCAGGGCTGGAATTCCCCTGCCAGTTACTTAAATGACTCTCACTGGCTGACCTGGTTGCAATACTGTTCCAGGCTACCCCAGGAGAGAAGTCATCTGACTGGGACTGCACTCCTCTGGCACAATGGCACACACGATGATGCCCATGTTTGGAGCAGATCTGCAAAGCTACTGCCCCACAGAAGTCTCCAAAGAGCCCATAAACATAATCAAAACCAGCTATGCCAAGTGTCAAAAGCCATTGTGCTACTTTAGTAAAATACATATAAAGGGTTGGGGTTTTTTTTCTGCATAAAGATATTGTAGTTTACTTCAGGAGTTTAGATCTGGTAGTTCATCAGGATGAGAGAGAGATCCAGGCTCGGGCAAGAATGACAGCAGGCAAATCTCCCAGCATGGCCAAGGATGCTCCTTGGTTTTCAAATTCCGAAATATTTCTTTGAAAGGATTTGTACTTTAACTACATCTGTTCAAGTAGTATGAGGCAGAACCATGTTTTCAGTAAACTGAGAAGAAATGCTAGCTGACGAGTCTCCCTGCACTGCCACAAAACACCTCTTCAGGTGTGCCAGTAGAACTGGTTGGGGAATTGCATGTTGTGGCCCAGCTCCCCAACACGTGCTGTGGGGACAGGAACTTCCTGAACTAGTTTCACCACTGCAAATGGATATATTGAACCACAGCCTTGTTTAAAGTGATGCAACATTTTCATGTGGAGTACAAGCTAGAGGACTGCTGCTCCCGGTGTAAGTGAAAGTTTGGAGTGCTGAGAGAGCAGCAAGCTCAGCTACTGAAACAAAAAAGGGGCTTGTGAAGTCCTGATACACACATAACCCAGTGTATTTCATTAAGCAGCTCTTTCAGACACAAGATGCAGATAGCAAGACAAAATTGTCACCGTTAAGGAAAGTGCAGGTATTTGGCTGAAGTTTCAATCTGAAGATGTAACACATCTTTTTACAGCTTCCTCCAGAGGCACATGGTGCAGCTTTGCTGTCAGACATAGAGCTCGTACAGAAAACTTGTGTAACCAACACCACTTGCGTAAGGTTAATTCCACATCATTCTCTTGGCCACGGGTTGGCTTTGGTTTCGTGGTGTCTCCAGTGCTTGTACAACTTGATTGCTGTTGCAGAAAGGCAATGGATGCTAAACAGGTACATCTGGCGCTGCGGAAAGCTTGAAAGGAGCTGTGCTACACGAACTTGAGAGAAGCGACAACTTCTTACACCTGAAAAGAGTTTGTTTTAAGCTCGGGAAAGGTCGCAAAGGAAATTTCTCAGGCGGGGCTGAAATTAGCCAGCACCGAGCTTGTGAAACCGAGGGGAGGCAAAGGCTCGGCGCGGACTGCGGTGACGCCCAGCGAGGACTGGGGTCTGTGGAGAGCGGGGGCACCGCCCCGCTGCTCACAACCCCGACTGCGGCCCGAGTTTCAGTACGTGAAAGGTTGGACTCGACGATCTCAGAG
>VZTH01003232.1:0-85126 GCA_013397815.1 Aleadryas rufinucha | reverse complement strand
GAGGATTGGCTGGTGTCCTTTCTGCTAGCTTGGAATGCGAGCAGAGAAAAACAAACAAATCTTCCTAAGAGTCTGAGAAGACAGCTCTCTAGCCCTCCCTGAAGGGTCTAAAACGGATGCTGGACTCAGGGTCTTTTCTTGGTTGTTGTCTTACTCAGTGGTCATTCAGACTTCTAGTTTAGAGCTTCTTTGGTTCTTTGAAACATTCCTCTATCTCTAGAAATCCATGCTTCAGCTGTTTATATAAATATTTGTTTAAATTTATATACATAAAAATCTTAGCAAAGTTATTTGTTTTTGCTGTTTATCTTCATCAAAATATTTCTCTTTAATTTTGTTAAGTGGATTAAAATCTTATGTATCCAGTCAGATATTAGGAGACATCTGTATTTTGAGGTTTAAGGAGATAAAAACAAGATTTAAAAGACTGACCTTTGCTTTGACATCAGTGGAGTTTGAATCTGGCCCCTAGTGTCAGTCATTTTACATTGACTCTAGAGCAAACTTACTTTTCATTAAAGCCCATACTATTTTTCCTGAGTGACTTTTTAAATATCTGTCTATCTTTTTAAATTCCTGTAATGTAAATAGGCATTAGGTCTTATTGAAGTGCTGAGTATGAGGTGTCAGCAAATAAGTGAGAATGTGGCAGTAGTCCAAAGCTGATTTTTAGAAGGTTGGTTTATTCAGGAAATGTACTAGAAAAAAAAATCACACTTAGAGTGGATTTCTTATGGGGCAAACAAGAATTCCCATAATAGTAATTTCTCTGTTTCCATGTGCTTTGGACCAGTCCTGATTCTCTGTGTATCTGTTATTTTTTCCACATCTCTCTTTCATTTTATTTCAGTATCAGTGCATAGTAACCCATTAGAACCAATTACTTGGTCACATATTTTGGTCATTGTTTTTCTGACAGAGTAACCTGTATTTTTAGTGCTCTTCTCATATCATGTATTAAATTAAATGCATTTGTATGAATTGTTTCAGAGTAGGATGAAAAACTCCATAGGCTTAAATCAGATCAGTTTATTCAAAAGGTATTGATTCTGTGTGTACATAGTAATTTGAAAACCTTTTATTTCACTTGGTTTTCCAAACTCCTAGAAACTGTATATGCACGTTTTAAATATAGGTCAAGATTCTCCAGTACATTATGTACATATTAGTGTATTCTCCTTTTCAGTAAAGTATTTAACTGTCAGTTTTTATGCTGAACTGTACAAAGTATCAAAATTTTATAATTCATTATAATAGTTTTACCTACTCTAATAGTGATTTTTTATTATTATCTCTTTCTCTAGAGAAAAATAATTATTTTCCTCTCCATGCACCACCATCAAGTAAAAAATAACCTCTCTATTATCTTAAGACGCCCTCTAGAACAAAAGTGTCTTCATGATAAAATTCAGGATGAGATACTCATTAGTTGGCATCTTAGCAGACATTTTCAGGCAAGAAAACAAGCATGAAATGAATATGGGATTTGAACTCCATTGTCTTGATTTTTCTGACACTGAAGTTCAACATCATAGTAGGAGAGCTTTGGTCATATGGAGTTGATAGGATTATTTTGTTTTGATTGCCATTCTTGTGCTGAGAAGGAAGAAGAAATGATCTGGTGGAGTCAAAATGCAAAAGAATAAGTTTGGCTTGTTCCTAGAAATGTAATGTAGTGTAATGTGCAGTGTGATGGGAGTTTTGTGAGTTTGTTTTTGTTTGGTTTTGCAGGTTTTGTTGGTTTGCTTGTTTTTTAAGTTGTTGAAGCCCATCAGTGGAAAAATAAGTTGTTGATTATGAGAAGCCACGCCTGAACTCTGTTAGGACTGCACGTCCTGCAAAGCTGACAATGAACCCAAATCCTTTAGCTGTCAGAAAGGTGCCTACTATGGCTTCTCTATTCCTTTCATTGAAGGACTTGTTATATTTTGTCCTAACTGTCCTCTTGGAAATAGTTGCTGCCACTGCTTTTCATTTGGACAACACGGAAGACCTTTTTCTGTCTACTTTTTTATTCCATGCAACTTCATTTATACATGCCTGGTGTTTGTATAAAGCCTAGTAATCAGAATCAGCAGCTTTTCTTGCAAGCATTTAAGTGACTGTTTTAGTAATTCACATGGCTGTCAAAGGGAAGTACATGAGAATCAAGAATTGTGGTTTTATTCTAACTTTTGTTGTAAATAAAACACATTGCCTTTGTTTCTAGTAAGAAATAATCACAATGGAATAAAATATAATTTTGTTCCAAGATGGGTTTTAATTAGATATTTTAAATCTTTTTATCTTCTATTGGATTTTGCAGAGTCCCTGACTCTAGGTTTTATACTACAGAGCAAGATAGATCATCATGAAGTATATCTGGTTAATGATTCATCATGTCTTTTCTTATCTTCTTACCTTTTTTGCAGTTAACTTCTCCCATGGTACTGAAGATGTTACTTCTTATGCATTCAGAAGAAGCATTAAGGAAAATTTATATTTTTGAAACTGTGTAAAGAGAGAGTACTAATACTTCTGAATTCTATCATCATTTGCATTCAGCTTCTATAACACTGAAAATTCTTGCTTTATTTATACATATATTTAGTGGATGACCTGCTCATATGGTGAGAATGTGACCTTGCCTGTCTTTATTTTCCTCCACTCTATTAGTGTGTATCTGGAGTAATTTATATAACATTTTTGGAAAATCTTTATGATATTAAATTGGCTCTATTGACTGTATGGTCTTTTAGATACCAAGTTGGCATTTTATGAATAAGCTATGTTTTGATAAGAAGTAACTTAGTGTGTATCCTGCCAGTGGATGTGGAGATCTGAGAGACCTATTAGCATTTTCCAGAGACAATATTGTGACTCATAACATTGGTAGTGATTTAGGGGGGCTTGTTTTCTTATCAGATTCTTCACTTGGACATACTTCAATTTACCTTCCCTTATCTAAACAAACTGAAAAGGAGTCCACAACTCAAGCAGGATAAATGTGTGGATCCTGTGTTGATCTATGTGTGCTTCTGCTGTGTGCATTCGGAGATTACTAACTTGTGGTAATCCCTCTAAGATAATATTTAGTATGGCATCTGGTTATAGACATATTTTAGGTGAAAGATTAGCATCTCTAGAAGTTTGGAAGTTATTCCATTACAGCCAAGTATACCTTTTGGCAAGGGTAATGGGAAAATGAAGGAATGAAAATATAATGCCTTAATATGATGATCATATGATATGGAATAATAGCAAACTTTTCTTTGTGTCAAAGCTAATTGAAACTTCCCCACATTCTGAATTTGGTACATTTATTTTGTCAAACTTCTGCTTTTCAACAGAAACACACTTTCAAGCAGAATTTTATCATGACTATCTATCCTATCAGTTGATCTGCAGTTTTTCTTGAATTGAGTAATATTGGCATTTTTAAAATTGGGGGTGGGGGAAAGGAAAAGGAAAAAAAAAGAAAAATTACTAGCAAAGCTGTGATTTATTTGAAAAGTGGTAGACAGGAACAATACTTGGTCTGTGAAGAGCCTTTTCCATTTTGAGTGGTGCTGCTGCAGGACAATTTGTCAATTGATCCTTCTCTGATAGCCCTGAAGGAGCCAGGTGAGGGGCATCTGGTTGCTCTGACAGGATTACTGAAGTTCCTTAGCCTGTTGCTGTTGCTTCATGCTTCTTTGTGCTTATGGAGATCAGCTGGTCTCAAGCAACGTGGCAAAGCCTTCTGCAGTTAATAGAATAACCATGGTGAATACAAAAACATGCACTAGCTTATGGTGTTGATCTGCAGAGTCTGATACACACTATAATGCCACTACCTCTTTCTGAAACTTAGTCTTTATAGACACAGTGTACATGAGCCTAAACCAATGGGGTTTTGATGTAGAAAGTGTATACACACACTTGAAACAGGCATCTGGTGTTGTTGAGGATTGCTTTATGAGGCAGTATCACTGTGATGGCAAATATAAGCAAAGGCTAAACTCAGCTTTTTTGTTTTATTTCCTGGAAGTACCACAGATGTTCATTTATGGTAAGCTGTTCGCTATAAATTCTGCTGATATGAAGTTCACTTCAGATGTATTTGCACCACTAGATTTGAGACACTTCCCAGAACTGTTTGAGTTTGGGGAATGGCAAATACTTAAAAGACCCTTTGTTCTTTTTTTTTAAGATCTAGAAGCATTAACATATCATTCTTAACAAAGATTTTAAGAACAAAGTGAAAATTTATCTGTTGACGATAGACACTGAAATTAAGACTACAGTCCAGCATGTTAGGTTCAGTAACTTGATGATATTGTGCATTTATTAAACAGCATGCAAATGTGCTACTTCACTAGACAAAATTATATATAATTTCTAGATTACTGATATACATTTTATATGATATCAGAGTACCAAAATTTTTCCATTTTGATAGACTGCATATTCTTATTGATTCTGTGAAAAAGCAACTACAGGTGTTGAATAACAATGGCAATCATATACTAAGTGGTGTAAAAGTGTAAAAGTCATAGACTAATATTCCAGTTTACTTTCCAGTAATTACCTGTGGACTTTCAAATTATTGCTTTGCTTTTGATGTTCATTAGTCACTGGAAGTGAAAATGGCAAGGAAACCAGTAGTGCATAATCTGGAACATTTTAAATGTTTATGGATTTCTTAGCACAATTAGAAAATATAAGTGGTATTACTCTCTCAGATCAGTAGAGGCACATATTAACTACAATAATTGCCTTCTCAAGGACAATGATTTAGCAGTTGGAAATGATGCTGAGACTACTGATTTCTTATATCTTCATTAGTGTGTGATGAAAACTGCAGGTTAAAAATAAAAAAAAAACCAAAGTTTTTTTATTAAACTACTGTTGACACAGTTAACTGTAAATTTAATAGAGTAATCTAATGATATTTAATAATGTTGCTTCGAGTTTTCAGCTGTCCCTGAACTTCAATTATTGTCATGTCACTAGTAGTGAAAAATATCAGCTAAGAGTATATAAAACAGCTTTGATAGAAGTCCTTCCCCTCTAAAACTGAAATTTCATAAATAAATGTTGGTTCACTCTGCTTGAGTAAACATACCATGTCCTTGGCTTGACATATCAATCTGCAGAAATGCATTAAAATGCAAATTCATGTATTCCAGCCCTTGAGCTGTTTCATTCCATCTTTAAAATAAATAATAATAATAATAAAAAAATCTTAATGGTCTACCAGGTATTAAAACCAATACTCAGTCATCTAAGAATAATCTGATCAAGTTTGTTTGATTTGCAAGTTTAACAGTGCTTAAAATATAATTTTTTTAATTTATATTTTAAAGCTCAAAACATGGTTTTAAGTAAAGTTAATAGGAAAAAATAATTTTATTGCAGGCTTAAATTCAATTTTTAATAGCACAGGTCTTTCCTTTTTATTAATTTTATATTTTTGTACACACACTTTTAAAATATGTGTACATTCATGCAAATGAACTGACATGAAACTATGGCAAGTCTGATAGATGAGGCTATACTGCTAGGATGTTTCTGTTTCGTTTACCGAGGCTATAGATAGTGTAGGTTCCAGAAATGTCCATCAGAATAAAATACATAATATTTGTGTTCTCACAAGCTTAATATTACATATCTCTTCATTAAATTGCAAATAAAAAGAGAATGGGCTAAGAGGGAAGAAGTCATAGCTCTCAAAAAAGTGCATTGATTTCACTGAGTTTGGAAAAGATTAGGGGAAAAGATGATCCAGGAAAGAGAACAGGCTGGTGGTTGTGCATAGGATTGACAAGTACGGTGCAGTTTGCTCCAGAAAAAAATCATTTCAGTTAATTATATTTATATTTAAGTGGTTACTTAATTTTAATTGTAATAATTATGCAAAAGAGCTGTATGTCAAAGCAGACAGTTTAGTGAAAGGAGCAGACAAGGAATACTAGAGTAAAGACAACATTTTGGAAAGCAGCTGTGAAAGTAAATGTCATGGAGCTGATGACAGGACTTCACCTTGAATACCATGTTAATGTCAAAACCCATTCTGAGATATAAAATGAGTGCACTTTGTAACAGAGATAAGTTATAAGACATGGAAAAGATCATCATGTGAAAGAACACCATTCACACAGGCACTTGCTATGTTTAGCTTGGCAAAGAAAGAAATAGACCAAAATGCATTTCCCGCTTGGCACAATTCTTCATGGAGTTCTGTGGTATTGACATTGTTGAGCCAAAATTTTAGGAAAGGAACAAGGGAAAACGTTTAGCATCTACATTTGCACTATCTATATTGGCCATTTTGGTTTGATTTCAATTGATCTTGGAAATTAAGCAATTTTGGATCTGTCTGGCAGAGTCCTGGGAGACCATCTGGAAATCCCAGGTAACTGACAAACTAGCCAAATACCATAATACAGAAGAGAATACAGAAAGCAAATGAGGTGAAAGGCTCCATCTGGCTTTGTTGTCACTCCTGAGCTGACAGAAATGTAGGATGGAGTATGTTGCTTCAAGTGGATAGAGAGTGTGACCTGCAGAGGTACCTGATAAACAGAAACCTGCTGTGCTTAGTAGGAGTGGGGGTTCCCCAGGTGGTTACTCTTAGCAGCAGTTGTGCTTCGATGCCATCATCCACCTTTGCCATGGGAGGATAAAAATGGGTAAACAAGAAGGCATGCTGGAATAGTTCTTTGTTGGATTTTTCCATGCATATATGATTAATGATGAATTTTACTTGAACTTAGTTTATGGAGTTTTAGTCTGTTAAAAAAAAGCATATAACACTGTGGATTACCATTTTAGATCCTGTGTTGTGTACATTTCAGACATAAATCCCAGAAGATCCCAGTCATTTGTTGTACACTGTGGTTATGAAGAAGAAAACTTCAATCCAAAAGAACATTTGAATTAATATAATGCATCAGAAAAAAAGGAATTAAATTTAATAATCTATGAGTATTTAGATGTGATTCACTCAGAAGGAAATCAGCCATCTCTTTTTAACTTGATCTGTTTATGCATTTCAAATATAAACCGATAGGAGTAAAAGACCTTCATTACTGCTAAAATAAGAGTTCACATTTAAGAATGAAAACATTTTCTATCTCTTAAGATAAAAATGCAGTTAAAGTTTCTGATATATTACCTCAAACTTTTAATTGGATTCCAAGTTTTATGACTAAACCTACAAGTTGTGTGAACATTCGTTTATTTTCAGTGGCCAACATTTAATGCTTTGAATATTCTTCATTTAAGGATTTTGTTTCCACTTAAGTCAGTATACCTGCTCTGTTTCTGTAAAACATGACTGCTTCTGCTAGAACAGATGTCATCTGCATTGTAAAATAGCAGTATTTTATGGGAAGCTTTTAAGCAAAACCACCATAATTTAGTTTGCTTAATGTCAGACATGAGCCCACACTACAACAGAAGTGCTCTAAATGTCAAAACAAATCAATTTTGCAAATGTCAGACTGACATTAATGAAAGCTCAGCTCTTTCACTAAGGATACTCTCCTAATTCATAATAAGTACTACACTTTATACCATGGTCATTTATAACAGAAGACACTCATACGGTTACCATCACTGTTATGGATTTAGTTTCACAGTTCAGGTGTATACTTTAGAGCCCCATGTACTATAATGACAGATATTTCCAATCACAGAATAATCTAGGTGGGAAGGAACATCAAAAGGTTAGCTAGCCTGCTCAACCTTTTTGTTTTTACACTTGGAGCTCAGTGTCCTGGTGTAGTTACCTGAGAGACCCGAGGAAAATGTGACATTGAAAACTGAGGCAAAGAAAGTAGTGAGTACCTCAGCCTTTTCCATGTGGTTGCCCTCCTTCAGTAATAGGGCCACCTTTTTGGGATCTTCCTTTTATTCATGTCAGTATAATATGTATAAAATATATGCATTTATGTAGTTTGTATTACATGGAAAGCTGGATATTTAGCAATTAACGACTACTTTAAGCAAATGACTCCTGTCATTGAAGTGAAAACTGTAAGTGCCTTGATGAATTAGGAAAGAGAACCAGTGCAATGTGACTCAGTAAACCAAATGCAGCTAAATACCACAGCTACTGTTTAGAATATCTGTGGCTCATCCTTCAAAAAGGTTGTATTTGAAGAACTTTGAGATAGTTTAGTTTAGTTTTTGAAGAAATTTTAGACCACCAATAAAACCCAAATTCTCCAACATAGATATAAAAAAAATCATGTTTTTTGCAGTTTAACCACTCTTCTGCAATAGAGTAAAGTACATGGAAAAAATTCCTGTTATTTGGTTAGACAAGGAGTAGCCATGCCACTTGTAAATGAAAGATGATTATACTCCTTGGAAGCAGAATACACAGTTGTGCTTAGGCACTGTCTATGTACACTCCCTCTTGGCTTGTTGTCTGATAATGAATGAAAGATAATTACTTAGAGAAAGTGTGCTGTGCATACACATGATATTTATACCATTTGGAGACCTCAGTAAAATTATTAGGAGTGTATTTCCTTCACCCAAGCCCTTAGTAAATTATCATCAACACAATAACAAAAAAATTCTGAAAGATTGAGGTATGCTGTTTGGTGATTACACTTCTTTCCTGTAAATATATAATGAATAGCTCTCTAACCTTACAGTTACCACATGAAAAATTACATTTATTTTTCAGAGAAGTTTTTAGAAGAAGGCCACATGATGGTTTTCTAGAAGTCATTAGCAACTTCTAATATTGTAGTCCCAGACTGTGTCTCTATATCTAGGCTCTCAGTCTGGGGAGTACTCCAGTTGCTGAGTTTGACTTTGTCCCAGGATGTTGGGAAAACAGCGGAAAATCATTCACCTCTTGCCCCTGTTCCTTACCATCTCTCTTTGGAAAAAATTTAAGCATGAGAACTAGAGGGCATCATGGAAGGCTAGGGCTCATTGCAGAGTCTACAGGACATGTATGTCCTCAAGGGCATCTAAAGTAGCTTTTTTACTTGGTATCTTCTCTGCTGCATTGTGCTTCATGCAATTGTCACCCATACTGAAGAAAATATAATACAAAGGCTCAATAAATGAAGCAAGTTTTTTGGTGAATATTAGTCTATCTTTCTTACTAGTTTGCAAATGAGAGAGAACAGCAGGAAGTAGAACTTCTGCAATTTTGACTAAAACTAGCTTGGTTGTTAGTTTGGAAGAAAATGTGAACATTTATGCTTAGTTGAATGAAATGATTTCCAAGGAATGATGATACATAAATGTACAGCAAAACTTAACAGGATAATAATAATCTATTAAATTATTACTGTGTGAAGTCAACTAGATATATTTTTTGAAATTAAGTGAGAATATATCTCAAAGAAAGGCTGTACTTACAGCAGATATCAATAATCAACAATATCTATGGCTGCATGGTCAATATTTATCTTTCTTCGAGGATCTTTTTAATTTTCCTGGTCTTTTCCAAGATAAATATGTCTGAAGACAGGAGGAAACGTACATTTCAGTGGTGAAACAAAAGTAATGTTAACTTTTGTGTTGAGCCTGGTTTTGCCACTTTTCTTCAGAGAGTGCTCTTTGCTCTTCCCAACACTGTTTTATCAAGTAGTGCCATTTTTGCATTGACCTATTCATTATCCCAAGTTTTTGTTAGGCAGATAAGCTCTTTACTTTATAACCACTACACAGTTTTCTTAACTTTCTTTGCTCTTCATTTTAAAAGTATGTTGAAAAACTACTCAGTCTTAAAACTTGTTCCCATTCTATCTACTTAATTTTTCTCTGTATTTTTGGATATTTATAATTTCAGAAAATGCCTTTCACTGTGCAGCCTTTTATGCTGTTTCGCAGCTGGTAAAATATGACTTGAGAGGAATTATCCAACATGAAATCAGAATGTGCACATTTAGTCAAAAGAGAAGTCAAAATACAATGTAACTTTTATGTATTTTTTTTTCATCTGGGATAAATAATAAAAGATTATTTGTATCAAACCAATTGTTTACTTCAGAATTGAAACACATCAATTAGTACTTCAATTATATTTCAGGTATTTAAATAATATACTACCAAGTCAACAAAGAGCAGTGTTGTGCTTTTAAGATTATTCCCTTTGTTAATTTAAGAATCTGAAACACCTTTGCAAGTCTTATTTCCTTTTTAATTCAGTTGATTATGATTTATTTAAACCAGGCCATTTGGTGTAGGGCTCAAATCAGATGGAAAAGTTGAACTTGTTATTGACCATAATCTTCCTTGAAAATGATTTAGCCTTTTGTAAACACTTCATCAATTGCTGGGTGTCTCATAGGAGTGGTTGGTGGAAGCCTCTAGTTCTGACTGAGCAAGATGCTCTCTCAGCTGAAAAGTTTCAAAAGGACTGTTTTGGACCAGATGGGGACTATTCAGCAGGCTTCCTTAAAGGCAGTGCAAAGTCTAACAGGGCTTTACCTCACCAGTCTGTTAATGTGTCCCTCCACCCCACTTCTGTCTTCTCCAGTTTTTAGTGAACACTTTTTAAAATATCTGTGAAACAGGAAAAGAGCCATTTCACAATATTTTGTATTTTAGCCTTGAGAGCTGGAGAACGCTTCCTAAAATTAACAATTATTTCTGGAGGACTCATCTTTCACAATGTGTTTGTCAGCATGAATAGTTGCCATATGTCAGTAATTGTATGGGAAAAGTCCTGCCTTGCAAAATAGAGGAATTTGGTCAAACATGGTCCAACTGGCAAAAAATTCCATGACATTACGTTTTAACCTTATCGTATCTTGTTGATATATTTCAAAGTTGCTACATCTTTAAAGTTCAGAGGATTCACACTATCATAGTGTTCAGTCCTGGAGCAACCTCAGCTCACCACTGGAAGGCTTTAAATCATCGTTGGCATTACCATTTCAACATCTCATGCACTTGTGCCACTGTAACGACTTTAGAGTAATTTTAACTGAAATAATTTGTTCCTAACATTTTATTTTACCACTGCCAACCAAAAATCATACTCATAACCACAGACTACTTGAAATACATCTCCTTATTCTTCCAAAACAATGCATTTATTCCAAATTTTTCATGTGTATTATATTATTAAATGTCAATCTAAAATATCCCCCCTTGACTCAGTGATAATGCTTTTGTTCCCTTATCTTTAACAAGGGTTGGGTAGGAGTTTAAAAGCTACTGAAATTATTTATAACAGTTTCACCCAAAGTGAAGTCTGGCAGTACAGTGTTGCAGCTCTGTGATACAACTCTTGCAAGCTATTGTAAAGGACAGATTTCAGTGCACTGGGCACAAAAAAACTGTATCACTCTCTTTTAATGTACTTGTACCACACCTATTAAGGCCTGCAGGTTGCAGACAATATAATGCATGTGCTGCTCAGAATTGGTGTTATGTCTAGCAATGTTTGTCACATATTTCTGCCCATTGTTTCACTGGTCCTAGAATGCAAAGAGGAGTAATTTGTTCAGGAAACACCAGAAGTTTAAAATGGATACATTATTCCTACCTACTCAGTAGCGTACATGACAGTAATTTTAACATTATTATTGAATTGACTTCTCTTTCTTATTCAGTGATAGAGCCATATGTGGCCACATGGGCAAAATAAATTTTGTATTGTATGCCAGAAGGTTTTACTTTGTTATTCTAATCCATTTCTGGTTCCACACTGATGGTATCTAGAGCATCAGGGCTCACTTGGTATTCAGTCCATGCAGTCTGCAAAAATCACACTGCTGTAGGACTAAAGTGATTATAGCAGAATGGTCTCTGCTCTCTCTTTGGCATAATTGTCTTGTGTAGCCAGAAAGGTATCCACACTTGAGACAGAATTGCTAGCTGAAGTTTACTGGCCTTGAAATAAATGCTTTTGTATTAAGTAAAACACTGGTCTTTCCATTTTGATTAAATAATAATCAGTACACTATTTGGGTTTTTTCTTTTTGTTGGGTTTTTGCTTGTTTGCTTGTTTTTATGTGTGGAGGATTTTTTTTTTTCCTGAAAATCTCAAGCAAAGTTTACACCCTTACTGTTATGCAAAAATTATGGAATATCCTTGAGCTTTTATTGGTGACCGCTTAAAAAATTGAGTGTGACACCAAGGAGGTAGGTTTTTCTGGGTTAAAAAAAAATGGTTACCATATAATGCCGGTTCTAGACTAAAGTGTTAATGAAATTTCCCTGTCTGACCATCCAGGAGCCACTCTGTCAGACACACTCACACCACCTGAGCTGAGTGTGAGGCCCCTTCACAGCTGCACACCCCACACTCAGAGTCACACCAGGTTTCCTCACCAGCTTGGCCCTAGGTTTCCAATAGGAGAGTCTCAGACATCCAGATCCTTCAGATGATTTAATCTTGGTCCAATAACTAAATAGCAAAAAATTATAAAAAAATAGCAAGAAAACTGCTTTATCTGGTGCCTCTGAGGAGGGATCCAGAACAAAGGAACCCCTGGGCTTCACAGTCCAAGGGTGGGAAAGTCTTTGGGTCTTCGGCTGCTGTCATGTCTCTGAGTGTCCCATCACCTGGATGGGCCACAGGTCCCTGGGCTCTTTGTTATGCAAAGGGTTGGCTCCTCATGGCCTCTTGCCCTGGGCTCCCACCCAGAGCTCATCCTGCAGCTGCCACTGTGGCTGCACCTCGAGCTACCTGCACTGAAGGCATTCCTTAGAAAGAGGTCATGTGTGCTCCTCACAGAATTTTGTTTCTGGATAAAACATATAGACTTCCTTTGGCTGACTTAAGTTCTTATACATTTAATAGCTGCACAGTGAGGCATATTCAATGGGTTCTGCCAACTTACTGCAATGTTCTCATATTTCTATGAGTGCAAAATCCATTTTATTTTTATTGAAGTTCATGTTTAAATGCAGTTTAAATATCAGAGCTTTTAGATATATAATGCATTTGCAATACATTAACAAATATAATTTTTAAATCTACCCTTATATTTTAATTAGTAACTGATAAATAACTTTTTAGCTTTTGTTTAATAGGTGATACAAAGAGGAATTAAGAACAGAAGCTACTTGAATACGTCCCATAGATCATTTGCAGAACTTGAAAACATATATGCATGTGCATTTTTGGTTTTTGTTGGGTTTTTTCAAACTTTATTTTGAATGTAGTGTATTTATCAGTTTTATAAATACAGCAATGCTGGCACATATGTTTAAAAATGTATTTGTAGTTCTTTGAAAAACCGAGACTGCAAATGGCTATATTTGTGAGTTTTAAGTGGTTTGGATATGAATTATAGTACATATTATGCAAAAGAACTTCAAAACCACTGGAGACGATGACTGTAAAATGGAGAGTGAAATATAATATCGAGAATGTAATTTACTTTCTGTAATACCAGTTAAAGATGGAGAGGGCCAGAAAACACAGAACATTCAATGAAGACATTGGCACTGGGAGTATAGCAAGATCCTTTCGATACAGTAGGCTCTCAATAACAAGGCAATTTTACCCATAATTTTTTTTATTTTCTAAATATTGAGGGTTTATTCCAAACCAGCTCAGATCTCCAAACACCATTCTTACTGTTCAATTTGATCAGCTGGAGCATTTCTATCTGCACATTTGCACATATGGTTATTTAATCTCATATATTTTAATCAACAAAATATGAAATAATTAGATAGAAAAAAGTATCTTAGTTGTAATAGTTGGCTGGAGAAAGAGAGAAAATCAGAAAAAATTCTTCCTCTCTTCTCCCCAGATTTATCCTGTGTAAGATATGTCATTTATATGCTTTTTGTCAAAGTATGTGAAACAGTAAGCTGTGTCTGGAAAATATCAAGGTTCTCTTACAAATGTGGTAGGGACATCAGAACTGAGTCTTCTTTACAGAGAGTGATCTGCTGCTTACTGTACTCATTTGAGCATAACATAGCACCACTTGACAGGGTGCCTTGCTTGTGCTCTTCCATGTGCCACACATCTTTTCCTCCTTGCTGAGCCCAGTCATGTGCTACCTTGCTGAAACTTCACCTTGACATTTGCCAAAATGCTCTGTTTCAGGTCACTGTGCAGCTATTCTCTTCCTCATGTACAGATATCCTCCCTTGCTGCCTGCAGGACCTACATGCTGCTAGTCCTGAGCTGCTAAGCTCCCCTTGCTGTTACAGGATCTGATTTCCTGTATGTCCCTGCCAAGATGCTGTGTTTTTAAGGAGGTTTTCTCAGTCTGCTCTGGGAGTGGTGTGCCCAAGACATGGTGTTCAGGCCTGCAACTGCTTTACAATTTTAATTTCAGTTGTGCTGCTTCTGTCCCTCTCTGTGAACTATATTGTATTTCTTTGGTACTGCCTTGTAATTGTTTTGTTGTCTCTATGTGCTGCAGCACCCATCAAAAATAATACAGCACAACAGGCAGTCCTAAGCCTGCGTACGGGTAACTGGCAAGATCAGTCCAGCCTCATGTAAGTCTGTTTCACATAAAAAAAAAATACATGAAATAGAGGGTGACACTTTTTTTTACTCCTGGGAGACACCCCTGGGAAAGATGAAGAGCAGAACTAAGTTGCTCTACTGCCACAAGTATTATTATGGTGGCAGCAGGCCCCACTCGTTTGTTGAATGTCCATGAAACAATTTTGGATTACAAAGATGCTCAGAGGAACTGAGATTGGGCCAAAAGGCACTTTGCAAATGGGACTCCTATGAAATGGAAAGTAAATGAAGAATGTTTACTTGCAAGATTTGATGGGACTTCCTCCAACTTATAAATGTGGCAGTCATAAGACATTATCATTTCTCTTACTGTATGTTTCCCTGATTAAACGTTAATATTTTCAGAAGCTGGTCATTTGATATCATGAAAGGTATAAGTGTGAGGATAATTTGTGCCTTCATTCTGAGCTTTACTATAATCTGCGGCTTTGAAACTTTTCTATGTTGTCTGGTTAAATTTTCTCTTTAATGCTGCGAATTGCTAAGCAACATTCTTTTTCTACTATTGTGCACTTTCATTTCAGCTGTCTGCACAGACAGCATCTGTGATTAATTACAGAAGAGCATAGTGTTGTTAAGTTTGTGTCAATAAATAGAGCTGATATCTCTGGCTTGGTGTGTGTCCTGATGTGACTGCTCCTTCAGGTGAGCAGGCACTGTTAGTAGTAAGGGCTTGTCTAGAAAAGGCCAGCTAGGGAAATATAATATGTAGGACATAGTGTGGATCATGTCTCAGGCCCCTTGAAAGAGGGGTTAGCATGGTGAGAGAATTGTCACAAAACTCCAAATTGCACTGCTACAGTTGTGTGCTATAAATCCACACAGAGCAAAGTAACTCGTGAGGTGATTTGGAGTTCATGTGGGTCTGTTGGACTCAGTGTCACAACAGCTGCAATCACTTAATATCCATCACCTAATAAATGTCTGCTGAAAAACTCACAATGTATTTTTATTTCTGTACTGAATTGTATTTCAGTATGTGTATACTTCATAAAACACAACAAAATGCTTCAAAGTCCTAGTCCCAAAATACAGAAGCATTACCAAAAATTATCACTATCTAGAAGAGGATGACTTAATAGGTACCTCAAGAGCTTGCAAAATATGATCCTGAAAACATCCTCAAATGCTACTTAAGCCATCACTTTTTAAAAACACAGCTTGGTCGCATATATCTTCAGGACATGCGACTGCAGAACTGTAATAAATTATATTATTTCAAATGTCTTTGTTTTCCTGAAAGATTCAATGTAGGGACACGTTTTACCCTAGCGTCGCTCAACTTGGTGTACTTAGAGAAATTATACTGATTTGTTTCTTTACAACAAACTTTACTTTGTGCTCAAGCCTTCTACATTTCATTATAGATTGGCAGTTTAAACAAGAAAAGGAAATTTGCTGAAAAGATCTAGATCTCATTTCATCATTGTAAGCAGAAGAGACAGGGCATGCACTCAAACAACTATTGCATTTTCTAGTCCTGATTTTCCTGAATAAACCAAGTGCTGTACTGTGAAATGTGTTGTTGGGTTTTTTTAAAACCTAGATCATATCAGACAATGAATTTTATACTTCATGACAGCAGACCCTTTTTTCTTTTTCCAGGTGATAAAAGGAAAATTAAGGTTTTGGTTCCTTTAGTGCTTAGACATTCCAGACAATGCATTCTTTATTGTGTCAGCTACATAATAAGTGAATTTTTGTGTCACCTGTTTCATATCTCAGTACAAATACAGAAGAAACAACTGTATTTGTAATGGTGAGAAGTCACTGTTATTTTATTATCCTCTACCCTTTCTGTTGTTGAAGGTAAGGAGGCAGTAACGCTACAGCAGATGCCTTTTTAGATGGACACAGATGAGTTACATGGCTAGATTTGCCTCTCAGAATACTGGAGGCTGAGTGATAATGAAGTTGACAGAAATGGATCTTATGTTTTCTTTTATTAATTTGTGATTGATAAGCTATTCAATAACTTACACTGAGTGATTTAACCATTTACAAGCAAATACTCTCACACCTACCAGTGGAACTTCTTTTGGTACATAATTGGCTTCATTTCACCTCTATCCTGTGCTGTATCAACTCCAAAATCCCCCAAGTGTCTTTTGATGTTCTCACAAGGGAAAAGATACAAGACTGAGACTTTTGGGGAGCTAAGCATGACAGGCTGACTATTCGCCGGATCCTTACTCATTAGCCAGATACTAAGAGTATAAAACAGTTTTGATTTTCCTACCTTTCCTCAGTAAGGACAGTGATTTGTATCTCTCTTTAATATGCAACTAATAAGCGTTTTTTCAAACAATTTCTGGGTTTTGAATTATCTGCCTGCCCTTAAAGTTGACTGAAGTATCAAAAACTATTGAGTAACTTAAAAATCTTGTATATTTAATTTCCTTGAGAATCTAGACTAAGAGCAAGATAACATTCTGCCTTTCTCACACCACTGCACAATAGAAATAACTGTCAGATTTTTTTTCATCTTTAATTGCACCTGTCCTGGCACTAACAATGATTTTGACAAAGCAGTAGACTTCACCTTTCATTTGAATGCTTAATGTGAAGCAGAAGTGTTATGTTATACTCGTATAAGTGAAACTTAATTGATTCCTACAGATTTGCATTTTACTGATTCATATATCATTAACTTTTTTTTTTTGGTCAGAAAAACTTTGTAATCCATAATCTTGTAGTGATATTTATAGTGCAAGTCTTGAATCCCTGAAGCTGACTTAGTCTGTTGAAGATAACATAAGGATATGGGATTTGTCAGAATACATATTTGATAGCTAATCAGTATAAGAGGCAAAGATAAGAGACAGGATAAGTAATAAATGAGATACCCAGGCAGGTAAACCAGAAAGGAGAGGAGATAACAGACAAAGTAACAAAGATCATGTCTCTGGTCACTGATCAAGGCACAACTGGAGGAACCACTTTGAGTTGGGCTTTGAAGACGTTCAGCCAGAACTTTGTGGTTGAGAAGAACCTAGGGACATCAGATAATTATTTGGCCTCCTGAGAAAAAGTTTTTATGGGAATTTTGAGGATGTTTGTGGGATTTTATAAAACTTTTAGGGATATTCTGAGGGCACCGCGTGCATGTGGACAACTATTATGGGATCTTCAGGAGAAGGGCCAAATACAGGGAAAGGTAAGGACCGAGTTGGATCAGAGAGGAGCAAGCAAAGGGGAGGAGATGGGAGAAAAAGTGCCAACTGCATACAAGCTACTGATCAGTCTGCTTGTGGGGCCAAGTCCTGTGTCTGACTACTGTAGTCCTCCCTTTCACTAATTTCTTCCTATCTATTTTCTATGTGACCTTGTCCTCCATTCTGCATCTAGCAGAGATAGGACCTGCTAAAAAAATTTCAAGCCAGACTAGCTAGTAAGGAAGAGGGCAGGGTGGCATCTTCAAAGAGCCAAGATCTGAACTGGTGAATGGATAAGGTATGTAGGATCCTGACAGGCATATTTTATTAACTTAGGCCATTCTAATATTCAGTGGGTCTATGAATATCAGTGTGCTTGGGAGGTGAAAATATGTGTCCTGCTAAATAAGCTTTGGTGCAAGTATTTACATTCATCTTGAATTTAAATATATTTGGAAGAATTAATTTATATTCAGGTATTTCAATTATTGAATAAAAAGAATAATTTACTTGAGGATTTTGTACTTGCAATTGCCTTGTTTGCAAATGTTTGCTGGGTTTTGTAAAAGAGAAAAGATACATATGGAGTTTTCCAGAACTGAACTTTGACAGCTTTATGAAATTCCAGAAAAAAAGACATCTATAATTTATAATATTTTGTTGCAATATAATAGCTAGTAAATCCCTCGGAACACTAATGTTGAAAACACACATTGGAGTCTTGGTGATAACACTTGCTTAGCAGATGTTTGTGTCGAGTTTTTGGGGTTGTTTTGCATTTTAATCCTAATTTTTCATTCAGTCTATGAACTGTAGTACTTGAGACTTTTGAATAACGTTGTATCAGAGGTCATTGGTGTTAGTCACTAAAAATCAATTCTGAGCAGCCAGGTTACATGGTGAAAGCCTGGGGCAAGGAGGTCTGCTCTCAGGGGCTGACTGCAGCAGCCTGATGTCAGACTACATGGCAGAGAAAGGAGCAGTGCTCATCCCGGCCCCTGGGAAAGGCACTTAGATTAAGCTTTCTGCTTGAAAAATGGTAATGAGAAATCGGATATTGTGTTCATAGGAGGGAAAAGGGACTTTGTGTGAGATAAACAGTAATTGGAATTTTGCTGACAAGATCAATCTTGTATTTCAAAGTTTAGTGGGGAGGGGTTTGTTGCTGCTTTTTTTCCCCCTTTTTCTGTTGTCGTTAAAGAGTGAAACGGAAACCCGTGTCACATTTGACTTCACCATCCCATCCTTAGTGATCATTAATTTCATGGTAACATGTGACATCTTCCTTTTTGGTTTTTTTTAGCCTCATTACACTGTTAGCATGAGTACATCTTTTATGGTTCTGACTTGAATATTGCTATATCTCCTATGTGACTTCGTTTTTCTAGATGCCTCCAAAAATAGAATCAAACTGTCCCATACATGATACTGTTTCACTTAGGGTTTTTTTATATGAAATGAAGGGAGAGGAATAAAAAGGACTGTTAGCCCTTCTTTTCTGTCCTTCATACCACATCTGATACCATTAGCATAGAGACATTTGATGTGATCTCTCTCTTAGGGACATTCAAAACCCACCTGGACACTTCTCTGTGTGACCTGCTATTAGTGACCCTGCCTTGGCAAGGGGGTTGGACTGGATAATCTCCAGGGATCATCCAAGTCAGAAAGGCTTTCAGACCCTGTAAAGTATTACTTAAAATGCCATTTATTAGAGATAAAAACTATAAAGACAGAATAGTGTCAATAATCTTATGTCCCTTCAGATGCTGGAAATCTTAACTTGTGCTGCCTTGAGTGGGCTTCCCATCACGAAATGGAATCTCTGGTGCTAACAAGAAGCTGTAAACATGTTCCCCTGTTATCATCGAAGCTGAAGTTTATATTGTGACCATGGAATATGGCCTCAATGCCAGGCTGTGCATGTAGCACAGCATGAGCCAGGGATGACTCAAATGGTATCCCGATCACCGCTCCTTGGCGTGCAATGGTCTTCCAGCCACAGTCACTGTGCTGCTCAAAAAGATGTTCAGGGTGACTGTAGCTTTCCCACTAACCTAGAAACTGTTGTCCTGGGGGAGGATGAAGGCACAATTAATGTAATAAATAACAAAATGAGCTTTCTTCTCCACCACACTGTCTAAATAAAGATAATTAAAACAGATTAAATATAAGATGCTCTTGCTATAACAGAACCCAGTGGTGGTTTCCTGGGTGCTATGCCAAATTATTTATTTTAGGCACTTTTTAAAAACTAGGAGGAGAATCTAAATTAATAGTGAAGTAGACTTGAGATAGTGGGTGCTGATTTCATATCAAAACCTCAAAAGATACTTATGCTTGTTGACAGATAAAAGTATTCTTTCTTACAGGTCACTGTTGCCCTGTAGTGGCACTTCAGTAAAAAATGGTAATTTCTGAACAAGCACTAATCTCAGGAATGTGAGGTCAGAGTGATAGTCATCTAGGTTTTTTTTTCCTCATTCCTTCTCTGGAGACCCAACTAAGTCTATGCTGTGAGCTGAAGGGTCACAGCTTCTTAATTATTACGATTAACCGACTGCCGCTGACTCAGTTCAAGCAGTTTATTACAAAGAGATGAATTCAGCAGTATTCCAAAGTTAAACTTTCATTGTATTAATATTATACTGACAATGTCCACGTACCTTGTAAGTGATACTGATTTAAGACCAACATGTAATGGGAATTCTCAAAGTCACAAGTTTCTTTGGATGAAAGGGAAAAGTCAACTTTTTGAAATACTTATGCAAATCTTTATGGTCATTCAGCATATATGAATTCAAAAAAATTTTCAGGCTAAAATAAAACCACTGTATGCAAAATATCAATCTTAAAATTAAACAGTTATCTTCAAAGAGAAGGATTTTTTGGTTGGTTTGTTGGTTTGTTTCTTTTTTTTTTTTCTGTTTTGGCTTTTTAGTTTTTTACTTGTTGGAAGAGGAGGAAAGTATAATGGAGAGATTTTTTTTTCTCAAAAACCAAATTTTAAAGTCAGTAACACCACTATACAGAAAAAAGCCTGATTATTGCAATTCAAAAATAGGTCTGCAAAAGGTAATGTGGAAGTAATGGAGCTTTTATTTCTAGAAGTGGTTGGACTTTTCATGTGAATATTTAGGAAGAACAGAAAGGATGTTATGATGATGTGAAGTGTTGCAATGTAGCCCATTTTTAATCTGTGCTCCTTTAAGCATCACTGATCCTTAAGGTTAGCAAATACTTCCTAAAAATGTTTCACTAGTTCCAAGGGAGAAAATTACAAAAAGCAGCACTTCTCTCCATAGTGAATTCAGTATCACAAGACAAAACCACGTACAGTGTTATTGATACTGAACCTTGATGAAATGTTTTGACTTGAACAGGGTAAGTCCACAACATTTTTCATGATAACAGAAAAGAACCCTTCTTAGGAAAGAAATGTGTAAAATCCAGCCCTGGTATATTGTAATAAATACAAGTTTGATATCATTACTATGCAATGGAGGAGAATGCAAGAGACAGGCATTCATTCAACCTTCAGTTTGATAGCACATTTAAAACCTAAGTCTAAGGACACTTGAGATTTGGAGCAGAAATAAAGATTTCTGTTGGAACTTTATGTTAGTTTATTCTCCCTCAGGTAATACCACAGAACAGGTAACTGGTGCAGTTTTATGGACAGAAGAGTAAAAAAAAATTAAAACTACAGACAAGGCGTTATTCTTTTTGCCTTCTATTCAAGTGTATACCAGATGCAAATTTAGTAGTTGACATAAAATCCAAGCAGAGCCTGAAAAGTGAATTGTATTTCTTCTGTCACAGTAACAGACTGGTAGATGGTTCTACTCTGAACTGCCTGAAAGGTGACTTCTCTTCTCCTCTGTGTTTTTTTTTGTATCTGATTTCCTTTTACTATGAAAAAGTTAACATTGATTTTCTTGTTGAAGGTAAATTGTGGCCATTCCCATCAACTCCAAAAGTAAATATCATAGTGTTTTGCCATATTTTATACCCAGTGTTAATACTGAGCTGGGCAAAAAATCCAAACTTCCAAAGAGTCTGGAAGCTGTAATAATGTTTTTAGGGTTTTGTTTGTTTCTTGGGAAAAAGTGAGCAAATTTTTCTGTTGTGGGATAATTTATTTTAGTTTTGATTGTTGTATTTTATAAATGAATGATCATAATGTACAACTAGATCTGGAATGCAAACTATGTCAAAGAAGTACTTTTCCATGTATATGCAAAAACTCACTTCTGGAAAAAATTGCTGATGAGACTGGGTGAGGTTGGAACCGACCTCAGTGTGTCATCTGGTCCAACCTCCCTGCTCGAGCAGGGTCATCCCAGGGCACATGGCACAGGATTGTGTCCAGATGGTTCTTGACTATCTCCAGGGAGGGAGAGTTCACAATCTCTCTGGGCAATCTACTCCAGTGCACAGGCACCTGCACAGTAAAGAAGTTCTTTCTCTTATTCCAGTGGAATCTCCTGTGCATCAGTTTCTGCCTGTTGCTTCTCCTGCTATTGCTTGGCTGCACCAAGAAAAGCCTGACTCCATCCTCTTGACACTCTCCCTTCAGATTCTTATAATCATTGACAAGCTCCTCTCTCTGTTGTCTCATCTCAAGGCTGAATAGGCCCAGCTTCCTCAGCCTTTCCTTGTACAAGAGATGTTCCAGACCTTTAAACATCTTTGTCACCCTCCACGGGCCCCATTACAGGAGCTCCATGTCTCTCTTGTACTGAGCCCATTGGGATGCATCATTCTTGAGTCTGGCAGAAGTGATCCCTGAATATCAACCAACTTTCTTGGATCCCTCTTCCCTGCAAGGGCTGTTCCCATGAGATTCTTTCAAGAAGAGCCTTGAAGGGCTTACATTTATCTCTCCTGAAACCCAGATTTATTATGGATATACAATATATGCATATGGGTGTTTCTAGAAACCTCACAGATTTTTTTCCTCCAAGGCAATGTTTGCCTCATAAAATTAAGTAGTACTAGTAGCTGCTGTTAAATGAATCTAGTATTTCATCTAATAAGACAGGCATATGCTTACTGAGAAATTTCTGTGCAGTAAAAAATGAAGGCACACTGAAATACACTGTAGTCTTTGTTATACTTTCATTTCTTTGCCCTGAAAGACATCGCATATTTCAAGGACAGATAAAATGCAACAAAAAATTATTGATTCTAGAGTGGAATAAGGAGGAAATGCATACAACAAGAATGAAAGGTCACATTTTTCTAGAAAATCTCCTAAATGCTTAGACATTAGGCGTCAACTTCTGTCATTTTTTCCTATTTGCAGGAAAATGTTAACAAGGTATTGTCTCTTTCCACTCTCATAAATTACAAGAGAAACTGAGTGATAGGCTTACGTCTTAGAAACATGTAGGAAGGTGATTTTTCAAAAAATTATTATTATTGCACTATTTTAAGAACAGCAAAATTGTAGTTGCCTTGCCACAGATTAGAGTCAACAAGTTGTTGCCAACCAAGCAGCAAACCAACGAAAAGATCCCTAAAACCTATCTAGTCTGACCAGAGTGGAAAGAGCCATGTGTGATAAGAACAGCAAACATGGGATTCAAAAAGTAGAAAATTCTGGTTTGAAGTTTACCAGTAAAATGTCAATGTTAGATGTGAAATAAGTGGAATAGAAGTCAGTTGAAGGATCAGTTGAGAAGAGTGAAATAGAAGCATTGTTGTTTCCACTGCACTTTAATGAGGTAGTTGGTCAAACACAATATCAAATTATCTTGACTTAAAACCAGTCAGGGAGTCTTCAGGTGAAACAAGGAAAATATTTTAAAGCTACTCAGTGGTTATTCTGAATAATAAGTTGAAATAAAAATAAAAAATTCCTAGTATTATACTATATTTTGTTTCACCATTTAATTTGCTTTGCTGTGTACCTTTGTACATGAGTTGTTAGTCTGAAACCATGCAATTACATCGTAAGTACTTTGTGGCTTCTTCTAAGCTGTCAGTAAGACTATCGATTGTTTTTACGTGAATCAGGCTTTTTATGTGTTAACAGTGAAATCAAAATTGAGAAAGAAACTTTTCATAAAAAGAGGAAAAATATGCCACTTTTCACTAAGATTTATTTAATTAATTATTTTAACCAAACAATAGTATATAGTTCAGAAAGTAGAAAAATGCTATGGATCTGAGCCAAAGACCACTGTAATCAGTAAGAGTGTTTCCATTGACCTCAGCTGGCTTTCACTGTAACTTAGTTGGGCTAGTAGATATTTTAAAATTTAGTCTTCTTGCAAGAGTAATTCTACCTAGTAGTTTATTAAATGTCTAATAAAAGCTGTAGTTTTTGTGAAATCCAGCACTGGTCCTGTTTTTAAAGAACAAGGATTGTTTGCCAATTCTGTCTCTCCCAACCCACATGAACCCTTTTTTAATTTCCACTATGTGAGGCAGCTCCTTCTCAGAAATACCAGAAAAAAAATTGCATCATTTCCATGCTCTAGTATGAAGTTGAGAGTAAGGATTGTAAAACAGAGAAGCTGCAGTGGGAAAACAGGGGCCAGAAGACACTTGAGAATGTGGGTTAATAAATTGAGAATTTGTAGTAGCATGATATGGGCAGAACCACCACAGAATATGTATGTGGAAGTTATCTCTCTAGCTTTTTCAGTGTTTTCCAGTACCTGGAGAGGGTTTCAAACCAGACATAGCTTCATCAATCTTAAAAAACTACAGAATGAATGTTAAATATTTGTTAAATATTTTCAGCCAGTGTTGAAATTTACTGATATTCAGTGCTGACATGCTGTCTACCTTCTGAAAAATGAAGCCAAGACTAAAATTTCAACACTGATTCTCAAGTAATGTCTTGTATTCCAGGGTTCTACTGGAAGTACCCTCAAGTAGGGTGAGTTTGTGTATCAGAATCTATTGGTTCATGATCTGAACACTTTATCATCTCTTTCTCTATAGTGCTTGAAATGTTGCTTTCTTTTTGGTTCTGTATCAGCCTGTGATTTTGTGGGACTTGTTTTTGTGCAATACAAATAGATTGCTACTGAAGACTATGGCTTTGATCTGGCTTTTCTTCTACTGAAGTCAAAAAGAAATTGTCACTAGGTTCAAACAAAAAATGTGTATCTGTTCCATGATTACCTTTCCTGAGCATATACTTCATAGTTGAATGTTAGGCTGCTCCATATTAGGTATTTCTAACTCTGTCTTTCTACCAGTGCCTCTGGATTATTTTAAATTTGCTTTCTCAAAGTCATGTTGAATTGCTGTCAAATATAATTTTTCAGAATGACGCCCTTGTCACAATCGGTAGTTCTAGTGAAAATACTTTTAAATTAGTTGAAGAGAGTGCAATTACCTGCAAGTCATTTTGCATAAAAGATAACTGGAAAGTGTCTCTGACATGCTCGATGGAGGTTAGCAACCCTTTCAGATCTAATGAAATGTTATGGATATTTTCATTCTTGACACAATTTCTTTTACTTCTAATTAGAAGGCAACAAATGTTTAAATAAAGATAATACAATTAAATTGGCTGTGGGTGAAATACGCATGCCACTGTTCCATGCTTGAAGGCTTTCACTGTCTATACTTGGTAAAAGTACATGTGTCTAACTCGTGGGCCAGCTGGAATGAAGGGAATCAAGATTTGGGTTTTCTCAGAGGGCTGTGGCTGTGTTAAGGCCTTGTCAAGTTCATGAGAAGCATGGGATCAGACTGATAGTGACTACAGTTCATTGACACTTTAGGCTAGCCTTTAAATATTTATTCATTAAGTGATGTGTCTCTAACAATATACGGAGGAAGGGTGACCTGCTGATCACGCAGTTGTCTGGAATTTGGCGGTCAGTCCTCTGTTCTGCTTGCATAGAGTCTGTAGGAAATGTATAAACCACAATTTTCAAATTGTGAAATAGTTGTTAGAACTGCAACATTTTAGATCACTTTTGCACAGACTTATTTATTGCTGTGAGATGCTCAAGTCCCAAAAAAGAAGAGGTCATGTAAATAGCTGAAATACATAAGACCAGATAATCCTGATTAAAGGGCAGAAGTAAACTTGACAACAAACAGGTTTGATCCTATTCAGTCTCTAGTTTATCCCTTAATACAGGGAATTAGTTTCTTCTTTCAGCTTATTTTGTGGAACATATTGCTCCTATTAATTTTATTTAGCCTGTGGCTAACCAGAAAATTTAGCAAAGCTACTGATTTTGTCTTCACCCTGCTCCCCTTTGACCCTGTCCTCCACCTCTCACTTCTTGCCATCACTGAGACAGTTCAACAAGGGAAAGTGATGGATTCTGCACCAGGAAAGGGGTAACCAATGGGATGTATGTACAGATTGGGGAATGAAATGCTGCAAAGCAATGTGCAGAAAGGGATTTGGGAATCCTTGTTGATGGCAAGGTGAACATGAGTCAGCAGTGCCCTGGCAGCCAGGGGAGCCAACCCTGTCCTGGGGGGCATCAGGCACAGCATCGCCAGCTGGGCAAGGGAGGGGATTGTCCCACTCTGCTCTGCACTGGGGCAGCCTCACCTCAAGTGCTGGGGGCAGTTTTGGGTGCCACAATATAAGAAAGACATTAAACTGCTAGAGAGCGTCCAAAGGAGGGTGATGAGGATGGAGAAGGGCCTTGAGGGGAAACTGTATAAGGAGCAGCTGAGGTCACTTGGTCTGTTCAGCCTGAGGAGACTGAGGGGAGATTCCATTGCAGTCTACGATTTTCTTATGAGGGGAAGAGGAGGGGCAGACATTGATGTCTTCTGTGTGGTGACCAGTAACAAGACCTGAGGGAATGGCCTGAAGTTGTGTCAGGGAGGGTTTAGGTAGGATATCAGGAAAGGGTTCTTCACCTAAAGGGTGGTTGGGCACCAGAACAGGTTCCCCAGAGGAGTGGTCCAGTACTAGCCTGACAGAGTTCAAGAAGCGTTTGGACAATGCTCTCAGGAACATGGTGTGACTCTTGGAGCTGTCCTGTGCAGAGGCAGGAGTTTGACTCAATGATCCTAGTGGTCTCCTTCCAACTCAGCATATTCTACGATTCTGTGTGAATCTGTGCTGTCTTCCCATGCTTTAAACTGATCTGATGGGGAATAATTTTCTCTTTACACATTTGCATGATTAAAAAAAAAAAAAAGTTTGAAACAATCCAGTTTTAGTTTGTATGTGGAACTCAGCATGTCAGGTTATTGTTAAATAAAAGAAAAATTAAAGTATACTAGAAATTTAAAGAAGAGGATAACACCTGAAGCCATGAGTAAAAATAATGAGATTATCAACTATGTTCCTGAGATTAACCCAGACTTTATTCCCCAAATCACAATCAGTGAATAATTCCTGCTCAAATAGGTATATGTTGTTAATTATTGTGGCAGATAGTTCATTCCCAGGATGGAGTTAAAAATAACAACTCCTGTTCTCTAGAACTACTTAACTACTCTAAGAGCAGCCAGTGGGAGCAATACTGCTCCTAATGAGCAGTGATATCAAGACTAGATGTTTGCTCTGATGATGCAGCATTGCACATGTGGTTNAAGCGTTTGGACAATGCTCTCAGGAACATGGTGTGACTCTTGGAGCTGTCCTGTGCAGAGGCAGGAGTTTGACTCAATGATCCTAGTGGTCTCCTTCCAACTCAGCATATTCTACGATTCTGTGTGAATCTGTGCTGTCTTCCCATGCTTTAAACTGATCTGATGGGGAATAATTTTCTCTTTACACATTTGCATGATTAAAAAAAAAAAAAGTTTGAAACAATCCAGTTTTAGTTTGTATGTGGAACTCAGCATGTCAGGTTATTGTTAAATAAAAGAAAAATTAAAGTATACTAGAAATTTAAAGAAGAGGATAACACCTGAAGCCATGAGTAAAAATAATGAGATTATCAACTATGTTCCTGAGATTAACCCAGACTTTATTCCCCAAATCACAATCAGTGAATAATTCCTGCTCAAATAGGTATATGTTGTTAATTATTGTGGCAGATAGTTCATTCCCAGGATGGAGTTAAAAATAACAACTCCTGTTCTCTAGAACTACTTAACTACTCTAAGAGCAGCCAGTGGGAGCAATACTGCTCCTAATGAGCAGTGATATCAAGACTAGATGTTTGCTCTGATGATGCAGCATTGCACATGTGGTTGAAAATAAGCTGTGGGATAGGACAGGCACAGGTAGTTCTTTGCAGAATTTATAAGAAGGTATATAAATATATACACATATGTATGTATATATATAAATATGTATACGTATAATTTGTTTTGTTATTTCTACATTTCCTTAATGGTGTAGGCAGTAGGAGTTGGGGGAGGTGAGATTGCAACTGATAACTCTAAAAATATTTTTTATTTACAAAGCTGCTTCTATCAGTGGAGTCAAGCTGTCATAAATAACATAACTGATCACACTGCAGCCACGTAAAATGTTTGCTCACACATCAACTAATGGGGCAACTGTTGGAAGATGAACCCCAGCTGCATACTCTGAAGAAAATTGTTGGACTGAAGTAGGCTAGATTGGACCCAGTAGCCACCGGTGGCTTCTGGGGTAGATATTCATAGTGGCCCTTAATCAGTCCTTTATTTCATCAAAAGTATATAGAATCCTGTAGTCTTTATATGCATATGATAGTCTTTATAAGTTACCACCCTCCTGAATCTGAGGTACTTAACCTATTGTTGGTACTGGGTGTGCTGTGGCCCTCTAGGGATTCAGCAGGTTCTTGGTGCCAGATTATTGTTATGTGTAGAATCAACAGTTACAGATTCACAGAATATGCTGAGTTGGAAGGAGCCCACAAGGATCATTGAGCCCAAATCCTGGCTCTGCACAGGACAGCTCCAAGAGCCAAACTATGTGCCTAAGAGCATTGTCCAAACTCTTCTTGAACTCTGTCAGGCTTGGTGCTGTGACCACTCCTCTGGGGAGCCTGTTCCAGTGCCCAACCACCCTTTAGGTGAAGAACCTTTTCCAAATATCCAGCCTAAACCTCCTCTGACAGAAATTAAGGCCATCCTCATGGGTCCTGTCAGCTGCCACCACAGAGATCAGTGCCTGCCTCTCTTCTTCCCCTCACAAGGAAGTTGCAGACTGCAGTGAGATCTCCCTTCAGTCTCCTCCAGGCTGAACAGACCAAGTGACCTCAGCTGCTCCTCATACAGCTTCCCCTCAAGGCCCTTCACCATCCTCATGGCCCTTCACCATCCTCATCACCCTCCTTTGGATGCTCTCTAATATTTTAATGTCTTTCTTATATTGTGGCACCCAAAACTGCCCCCAGCACTCGAGGTGGGATGGTCCCAGGCTGTCCCAGTGCGGGACAATCCCCTCCCTTGCCCAGCTGGCGATGCTGTGCCTGATGCCCCCCAGGACAGGGTTGGCCCTCCTGGCTGCCAGGGCACTGCTGACTCATGTTCAACTTGCCATCAACCAGGACTCCCAGGTCCCTTTCCATGGCACTGCTTTCCAGCTGCTACTCTGCAGAATTTATCAGTTATTGGTCAACTACCTTTTCAGAATATATTTTTCCTGGGAAGGCTTTTCCATCCAAATACCTAGGAACCCATTCAAAGGATATTCATACCATTGAAACCTTTTGGCACCACCACAGCTCATCCTTGTCCAAGTTAATTTTACAGTATTTTCATACTACCTGACCACTGGCACTTCATTAGATCTGTAATCACTACGTTTATTTGTAAGTTTTTATGCTACACTGTGACTGTGGTTATCATGATTAATAAAGCACTACATAAAAATGTAATTAAACACAGTGAAAGGTGCATTAAGAGGGGCAAAATAAAATTCCCCTTTGTGTTCCATTCCTTAAAAGTACAAGCCTGACATCTCCTGATAAAACACTGATAATGGTAATATGTTTTCAAGTCTTTATGCAAGCGTTCTTTTATCCAGTATGTTCTCTTTTCTCTATTAATGTGCACAATATTAGTACATGCACAATAGATGTCCAGTTCTTTTAAACAAGTACTGATATTAAATATCATGGTATCATTGTCCAGTAACTTAGCACAGGGAAATTACTGGCCATTACTGACCATCATATCATACATATGATAATGATTATGAAAGCATTCTCATGCCAGTCTCATTTTTCAGTATTGATGACTTGATCTGACTGAAAAGTCTCAGCTCAGCGAAACTGCTTTCAAAGTAATATCTGCTTTAAATGTTTTAAAAACCTTTTAGCAAACATTATCTGGTCCTTTTTTTCCAAACTACATGAACCAACACATTTGCAAACAAAAAGATAACACTAAATTTTGGTTTTTTTCAAAAAAAAAAAAGAAACATATTTTCAAATTCAACTGTATTTTACAAGAGTTGCATACTATATTCAGTTACTGTAGCTGCTTGGAATATTACAGAATGACCTAAACCAAACATTTTCCTTCAGAGGAAAAATAATTGTCCAGTATGGAAACAGATAGAACCATATTAATCTCCTCTATCCTAAGGCCAGCAGTGGCTAATTTTTTCAGTCACTGGTGCCAAAATTACTTAAGGAAAACTGTAATTTGCTGCTTTTTGTGCCAGTCTAATTCTATGTCACTGTCAAAGCTGGTGCTACTGTGGAGGGATCACCATCACTACTGCAGTCATTTATGAAGTGCTTAACTCAGAATTCTAACTACCTTATATTCATTACAGTAGATTATTTCTTCCTGTGTTAATGATTTTCAGGAGATTGCCTACCTTTGACTGTATAAAGACCTCACTTTATTTAGTATGCAAGCAAATTTTAAGTTCAGTTTGTAAGATTTCTTTTTTCACCATGATTGCATGATCAAATAATTTGTTGGTAAAAATGTTCTATTGTATTGCATTACACAGCATAAGCCAATTTTAACTCTAATTATGAAGAAATTTTAGTTGGTATTACCTCAGGCCTATTTAGTTGGTATTACCTCAGGCCTGATATTTAATTTTTCATGAGTAATGTCCTGAGATAGAAAATGTATTTCATATGAGTTTGGTTAGTAGCTAATAAAACTGAAAAGTTATTGTGTAGGTAGCACTATTACGTAAACACCTGACAAACAGAACTAGTCTGAGAAAGTTCAGCAGTACAGGAAAAATCAAAAAGAGTGTGTCTGTTTTGGTTTTTTTTTCCTGGCAAAGAAGAAGACAGGGAAATCAACAGTTCATCGATCAACAATTCTAGTATGGGGTCCCTCTCACAGGAGACAGCCCTCTATTAACTTTTCCAACATGGGTCCTTCCCATGACCTGCAGCTCCCAAACTGCTCCAGCATGTGTTTCTTCCACAGGGCACAGTCCTTCAGGAACAGACTACTTCTGCATGGGTCCCCCTTAGAGAAGTCTTGCTGGCAAAACTGCTTCAGTGTGTGGTCCTCTTTCCATTGGTCCACAGATCCTGACAGGAGCCTCCTCTAGCATTGGCTTCCCATGGGGTCACATCATCCTTTGGGCATCCACCTGCACCAGTGTGGGGTCCTCAAGGGTCTGCAGGTAGATTCCTGCTCCACTGGGAACCTCTGTGGGCTGCAGGAGGACAGCGTCCACAGCCAGAAGTCTCACCACAGCCTTCACCACAATCTTCAGGGGAGTCTGATCCAACACCTGGAGCACCTCCTCACCTCATTCCCCACTGACCCTGGTGTCTACAGAGTTGTTTCTCTCACATGTTCTCACTCCTCTCTTCTCTAGCTGCACCTGCTTCTGCCCAGTAACTTCCTTACCCCTCTTAAATATGTTATCCCGGTACCACTGTCACTGACCTTGGCCAGTGGCAGGCCTATCTTGGAGCTGGTTGGCATTGGCTTTGACAGACATGGGAGAAGCTCCCAGCTACCAGGTGTTGGCTGTGGGGCAGGGGTATTCTCCTGCCACAAACCTACATTAATTCCTTTCTCTTTCATAGTTCCTATCTACGAGTATTCACCTGCTTTTTCCTAGAGGAAATTAATTAGATTAACTCAATATGTTAGCTGTTTGTTAGCAAAGGATATTTTGTAGCATCATTTCAACTGTAGTTTTAATGGGCTATACAGACGTGGGTGATTCACAAAGTTCAGTGTGAACTTGAACTGTGTTTTTAGAGCAACATGCAATGCAGGGATGAAAAATATATATTGAAAAAAATACTGTCTCTGTGCAGACAGTTGATGGACAGAAAATAGTAATTTTTCCAAGAGTCTTGGGGTTGTTTTTTTTTTACACTTCTTTGGATTTGAAGCATTCACAATGTAGGGCTGAGATACCTTAATAAATTATTGACTGTTTGCATCCAACTGAATTTTTTCCCAAGGTATTCTGAAGCTGTAGACAACAGGAAAAACTAAGGAAACAGAATAAGAAACAGTGTATGTTCCAGATACATGTTCTAAAATTAGAATGTGCCATGCACATTAACTTATTTTGGATTTGCTATTTTGTTTGTTTTGGACTTTTGTTTTGTTTGGGTTGTTTTTAAACACAGTAAATATAGAAAAAAATATTCAGCTTTTTCTCGCAAATGATTTTCTCATTTCTAAGTTTAATTAGTCACACTGGGATTGCAATTCTCAGAGCTACTGTTATTCATTCAGAGAACAGACCTCTCATGTGGACTTCTATCCAAACAAAAACCCCTTGAATTACAAAGTCAGTGTTCAAAATGAGTTTTAGCCAAGGAATTATTGCAGGGAGAAAGCAATAACAAAAGTTATGGCTACAGATAGTTTTCTGGCAGATAAAAAGAAAGATTTGCTCCATAACATATAATGAATTAATTTTAGCCTCCTGTATTAACATGACCTTAATTATATTTCTTTGGTCAATATGAGTAATAACTAGGTCTATTTTAAGAATCAAATAAGTTTCAACTCAGTGCGAGCCAGTTACTCTTGTTTGTCATGTTTGCTGAATTGAAACAAAAGCAAGCTGAATTAATTTTTTCCATTCCTAATTTAGGAGTTTTATTGAAAGGAAGCAGGATGAAGAGCTATGTTTGTATACTACCTGTGAGACTGGGAAAGAAGGTGTTTTGGTTTGCGTTTTAGTTTGGTTGGTTGGTTGGGTTTTTTTCCTTTTGTTGCTTTTTATTTATTTTAGGATTTAAAACCCTCCGTAAGTGGTGAAAACGAGTTTATTTTTTCTCCCTGATGGACTTTAAACCCACACCCAACTCACTATCTCTAACTGAAGTGCTGTAACTGCTTGTTCTGTCTTGGTCCCTCAGGACCAAGAAAAGGGGTTGGAATCAAACCTGCACCTCACTGCCACTGGTCTATAGAATCTAATATTTGTTCATCTCTCTCTCTCTAGGTGACATTGCACACAATCTGAGCTAAAAAATGGTATGGTGTTTCTTGTGACACGTATTCATGTTTTTGAGTCTGCAGACACACAAACACCTCTATACTCTTCCCTTATGATATACAAAGATATAATGCCAAGCAAGAAGAATTTCTTAATGAAATCTTTTAATCTGATGGCCTTGAAATTACTTGTAATAAATTGGTTAGAGCATGCTAGTCTGAGAGGTAAATTTGGTTCCCTTTAAGGAAATAAGGGAATCTATCTGATTTATTAGTATTTGTCACAACTCACTGGTAGAGGATGTGATGTTTGCTATGAATCCTCCTCAGGCTGAACAAAGACACCAGACACCTGTTAGGCTTTTATTGTACAGTCTCCAAAACTCCAGCAGCAAGCCCACTGCTTTAGACTCACAAGGTGTTGGCTAACAAGCCCTTAAATGTATACAATACACTTCAATACGTTCTTAATTCTTGCAGTACACAACCAAAGGTGCTCACAAGCCACAAGCACTTCAAAAGAGAGTATGGGGTAGAATATGGTATCTATGTATTGCCCAGGCAAAACAAGGAAAGAAAACAGAGAATAACACCAGTCCTTAGATTCCCAGTGCTTCTGCATGGATGGTCCAGAGCTGAGGTTGTGAGACAAACAAAATGAAAGATAAAGAGAGGAGAAAAAGAGGGGAAAGAGGGGAAAGAAAGCCAGAAAAAAAAGAGAAAAAAGCAAGGAGGCCCAATCCACTCCTTTTTGTAGTTAACCTGGTGCATTTCTCTTATGTAAAGTAGATTTTTCACACTGTTTGGTTTGTGGCATGCAGAGCCAACCTTTTGACATGCAGAGCCAACCTTTCTCCAGGAGCGGAACTGGGATATAAGAGGGAGCTGAGCATGAGTCTCAAGGTGGAGCAGGAAGTTGGCTCAGAACAGCCCTGCCCCACCTCTGTAGGATAGCTTCCCATAGCAATGCTCAGAATATTTGAGATAAAACATGCCTAGGTCTGATCCTCTAAGCAATGATGTGTGACTTCTTGGTAGTGACCCACTGTTTGGCAACTGGACCCTAATTAACAGTACTGGTACCTTGCATTTGTTACAGTTTTTTTTTCTTTTTTCTTTTTTTTTTCTTGTTTTCNGTCAGTGTTCAAAATGAGTTTTAGCCAAGGAATTATTGCAGGGAGAAAGCAATAACAAAAGTTATGGCTACAGATAGTTTTCTGGCAGATAAAAAGAAAGATTTGCTCCATAACATATAATGAATTAATTTTAGCCTCCTGTATTAACATGACCTTAATTATATTTCTTTGGTCAATATGAGTAATAACTAGGTCTATTTTAAGAATCAAATAAGTTTCAACTCAGTGCGAGCCAGTTACTCTTGTTTGTCATGTTTGCTGAATTGAAACAAAAGCAAGCTGAATTAATTTTTTCCATTCCTAATTTAGGAGTTTTATTGAAAGGAAGCAGGATGAAGAGCTATGTTTGTATACTACCTGTGAGACTGGGAAAGAAGGTGTTTTGGTTTGCGTTTTAGTTTGGTTGGTTGGTTGGGTTTTTTTCCTTTTGTTGCTTTTTATTTATTTTAGGATTTAAAACCCTCCGTAAGTGGTGAAAACGAGTTTATTTTTTCTCCCTGATGGACTTTAAACCCACACCCAACTCACTATCTCTAACTGAAGTGCTGTAACTGCTTGTTCTGTCTTGGTCCCTCAGGACCAAGAAAAGGGGTTGGAATCAAACCTGCACCTCACTGCCACTGGTCTATAGAATCTAATATTTGTTCATCTCTCTCTCTCTAGGTGACATTGCACACAATCTGAGCTAAAAAATGGTATGGTGTTTCTTGTGACACGTATTCATGTTTTTGAGTCTGCAGACACACAAACACCTCTATACTCTTCCCTTATGATATACAAAGATATAATGCCAAGCAAGAAGAATTTCTTAATGAAATCTTTTAATCTGATGGCCTTGAAATTACTTGTAATAAATTGGTTAGAGCATGCTAGTCTGAGAGGTAAATTTGGTTCCCTTTAAGGAAATAAGGGAATCTATCTGATTTATTAGTATTTGTCACAACTCACTGGTAGAGGATGTGATGTTTGCTATGAATCCTCCTCAGGCTGAACAAAGACACCAGACACCTGTTAGGCTTTTATTGTACAGTCTCCAAAACTCCAGCAGCAAGCCCACTGCTTTAGACTCACAAGGTGTTGGCTAACAAGCCCTTAAATGTATACAATACACTTCAATACGTTCTTAATTCTTGCAGTACACAACCAAAGGTGCTCACAAGCCACAAGCACTTCAAAAGAGAGTATGGGGTAGAATATGGTATCTATGTATTGCCCAGGCAAAACAAGGAAAGAAAACAGAGAATAACACCAGTCCTTAGATTCCCAGTGCTTCTGCATGGATGGTCCAGAGCTGAGGTTGTGAGACAAACAAAATGAAAGATAAAGAGAGGAGAAAAAGAGGGGAAAGAGGGGAAAGAAAGCCAGAAAAAAAAGAGAAAAAAGCAAGGAGGCCCAATCCACTCCTTTTTGTAGTTAACCTGGTGCATTTCTCTTATGTAAAGTAGATTTTTCACACTGTTTGGTTTGTGGCATGCAGAGCCAACCTTTTGACATGCAGAGCCAACCTTTCTCCAGGAGCGGAACTGGGATATAAGAGGGAGCTGAGCATGAGTCTCAAGGTGGAGCAGGAAGTTGGCTCAGAACAGCCCTGCCCCACCTCTGTAGGATAGCTTCCCATAGCAATGCTCAGAATATTTGAGATAAAACATGCCTAGGTCTGATCCTCTAAGCAATGATGTGTGACTTCTTGGTAGTGACCCACTGTTTGGCAACTGGACCCTAATTAACAGTACTGGTACCTTGCATTTGTTACAGTTTTTTTTTCTTTTTTCTTTTTTTTTTCTTGTTTTCTTTTTATCTTTTTTTTTTCTTTTTGTCTGTTAATTTTTAAATTTTCTTTTAAACTGGCTTGCATCCCAAAAAAACCAAAACCAAAACCAAAAAACCAATNAATTATATTTCTTTGGTCAATATGAGTAATAACTAGGTCTATTTTAAGAATCAAATAAGTTTCAACTCAGTGCGAGCCAGTTACTCTTGTTTGTCATGTTTGCTGAATTGAAACAAAAGCAAGCTGAATTAATTTTTTCCATTCCTAATTTAGGAGTTTTATTGAAAGGAAGCAGGATGAAGAGCTATGTTTGTATACTACCTGTGAGACTGGGAAAGAAGGTGTTTTGGTTTGCGTTTTAGTTTGGTTGGTTGGTTGGGTTTTTTTCCTTTTGTTGCTTTTTATTTATTTTAGGATTTAAAACCCTCCGTAAGTGGTGAAAACGAGTTTATTTTTTCTCCCTGATGGACTTTAAACCCACACCCAACTCACTATCTCTAACTGAAGTGCTGTAACTGCTTGTTCTGTCTTGGTCCCTCAGGACCAAGAAAAGGGGTTGGAATCAAACCTGCACCTCACTGCCACTGGTCTATAGAATCTAATATTTGTTCATCTCTCTCTCTCTAGGTGACATTGCACACAATCTGAGCTAAAAAATGGTATGGTGTTTCTTGTGACACGTATTCATGTTTTTGAGTCTGCAGACACACAAACACCTCTATACTCTTCCCTTATGATATACAAAGATATAATGCCAAGCAAGAAGAATTTCTTAATGAAATCTTTTAATCTGATGGCCTTGAAATTACTTGTAATAAATTGGTTAGAGCATGCTAGTCTGAGAGGTAAATTTGGTTCCCTTTAAGGAAATAAGGGAATCTATCTGATTTATTAGTATTTGTCACAACTCACTGGTAGAGGATGTGATGTTTGCTATGAATCCTCCTCAGGCTGAACAAAGACACCAGACACCTGTTAGGCTTTTATTGTACAGTCTCCAAAACTCCAGCAGCAAGCCCACTGCTTTAGACTCACAAGGTGTTGGCTAACAAGCCCTTAAATGTATACAATACACTTCAATACGTTCTTAATTCTTGCAGTACACAACCAAAGGTGCTCACAAGCCACAAGCACTTCAAAAGAGAGTATGGGGTAGAATATGGTATCTATGTATTGCCCAGGCAAAACAAGGAAAGAAAACAGAGAATAACACCAGTCCTTAGATTCCCAGTGCTTCTGCATGGATGGTCCAGAGCTGAGGTTGTGAGACAAACAAAATGAAAGATAAAGAGAGGAGAAAAAGAGGGGAAAGAGGGGAAAGAAAGCCAGAAAAAAAAGAGAAAAAAGCAAGGAGGCCCAATACACTNCAATCCACTCCTTTTTGTAGTTAACCTGGTGCATTTCTCTTATGTAAAGTAGATTTTTCACACTGTTTGGTTTGTGGCATGCAGAGCCAACCTTTTGACATGCAGAGCCAACCTTTCTCCAGGAGCGGAACTGGGATATAAGAGGGAGCTGAGCATGAGTCTCAAGGTGGAGCAGGAAGTTGGCTCAGAACAGCCCTGCCCCACCTCTGTAGGATAGCTTCCCATAGCAATGCTCAGAATATTTGAGATAAAACATGCCTAGGTCTGATCCTCTAAGCAATGATGTGTGACTTCTTGGTAGTGACCCACTGTTTGGCAACTGGACCCTAATTAACAGTACTGGTACCTTGCATTTGTTACAGTTTTTTTTTCTTTTTTCTTTTTTTTTTCTTGTTTTCTTTTTATCTTTTTTTTTTCTTTTTGTCTGTTAATTTTTAAATTTTCTTTTAAACTGGCTTGCATCCCAAAAAAACCAAAACCAAAACCAAAAAACCAATCTAAGCCCAAAACCCATGACATTAGGGGCTTCTGGAAAAGGTTTCGGGAGTAGAAAGCTGATATTCTCCATCTTCATCAAACCTCTCAGAATGACCTTAAAATTAACTCTGTTTAAGCTAAACACACTAAAATTAGTAATTGAGCTTGAATACTTTCTATATTAAGAACCTGAATCTTTGCAGTTCTGTAAATATGTAAGTATTGCAATACACAATTGCTTATTGTGGTTAGTAATGAAAATACAATGCCCAGTCTTGTAAATGTTACACAGGATGAATTCATTCCAAGTCATTGAAGACCTGAGATGCTGTTGATTTTGGACTTGGAAAAGCAGGCTAAGTGTGCTAACTGTTCTTCTGGGATGCCTGTAAGGCTGCCTGACATGATCCCCCGCTTTTTGTGCTGCAATGGTATTGTGTTCCCAGAGATGCAAAAAGAGAATGGGCAGCAAGTGCAGTTGTGAAACAGTGTTTGAGTGGACCAGAACACTAACTTTGCAAAGTGCCTGGTTGAGGATTCAGGCATTGTTTTGGCTCACCAGCATCTTCAGTGTCAAAAGAAAGGTAGGAATTGCTGATACAGAACAGAACAAGAGCCTGGCTGCATTCACACTTGTCTGCTATCATTTGTGATTTAGTGAGACAGTGATTAGTACATTTACAACACACCTACTGCATTTAGTACATCTGCAGGCTGAGTGAATATATGCAATTCATATGAGACACTTTGCTAGAGGCTGGAACATATGACTGCTAAAATGGCAATGGGTGATATTTATGCAAAGGTATTGATGGAATTTTCTATGACCTGTTTAAATTACAATAGTTGAGAAATCGTTATCTTGAAGTTATGTATGTTAAACAGTAAGATCTTATACTGTCTTGTAAGAATTACAGTGCATCACTTTCTTTCCCTCCTGTCTGAAGAGATACTGTATCAGTTCTACAGAGTTTGAAGAATAAAAGGGAAAACCAGATAGTTGGAAAGATGGACAACAATATTTTTCATATATAAATTTGTTGTAATTTATTTATTTTTATGTGCATAACAAGGTGTTTCTGGGCCTTCTCAATATATGCTTTTATTCAGCCTATCATTAATAATGTTTTCTCTTTATTCTCACTTAGTGGAGTAGGTTCATGGTATATACATACTTGTGGGTATTTATAAAACCAAAATGATGTTTGTTTCCGGTAGGTTTGTATAGAGGGGCACAACACAAGTTCAGGACATTTAAGGTCACCCTGATTGAAAAAGGTATACATAAATGCCAGCAGTTCTGTCAGTAGACAGGAAACAGATGCATACATACATTATTCTTCCACTTCTCTCCATTCCCATCTTTATCTTTTCAATGTGAACATTGAAGCTTTGCAATGCACCATATGGGTCCCATAAATTGAACAGTCCCCAGAGAATAAAGCAGTTTAAATAAGAATGTATGCGAAGAGTGGTTTTATGCTGTGTTGTGCAGCTAAGGCTGAGTAAACAGGTATAAAGTAAAATAGGGACTTATAGTATCTTTGATAGTTCTGGTTTAATAGTTCTGGATCTTTACTTGAAAATAAAAAGTAGAGCTTTTTGTATTTGAATAATAATACACTTTAGGAAAACTCATACAGTATCTGCAAAGTGAGTAACTACAGTGGCAATCTATCCTTATATCCATTCAAGCACAGTGATTTTTATTTTTGCGTATTTGGTGCACATCTATCCTAAACTTGCTATTTCACTCAACTTCCTGTTTAAATCAGCAAAGACTTGCATTTACTTCAGAGGAGCTGGATCAGGACCACGGTTAATTACTAACAGCACTTGATATACTGTAATTTGACCTTAATGTATTAATATAGATATGCAGATATGCACATAAAGCTATTAGTGCTAGTTCTAGTTTAAATGGGCTGTGGTACCTCAGGGGCACTGTACAAATTTGCTAAAGAATCAAAAATTATTTTATTCAGGAGCTAAATCTTGAATTAATGTTTAATGAGAAATTTAACCTTGTTCTTCCCTGTTATGGAACAGCTCTTAAGAGAACTTGCAATACAGCAGGAAACTAGGGAAAAATTTATATTTCTTATTCTTTTGAAAAGCTAGAAATCAGTTCAGTACATGGATTACAGCTCTATGTCTGGTAATTGATATGTCCCCATTAAAAATAAAATCTTTAAAAAAAATTCTTATACATGAAGCATGAATGAAAATTCATTTTCCTCTTAAAATGGGAGACATGGTTGTTTTTATGCGTAAAAAACACCCAAACCCTGCAAAACAAGCTTTGAAATTCACTGCTACCAGTAAAAGATACATTTCTCTTCCTCATAGACTAGAGGAGCACTGGATTTAGATGACTAAATTTAAAAACCAGTTTGACACTGACTAGATTGAAAACTGCATTTTCCTTTGCATGTAAATGGTGTCCTCATAGTGGTGTCACAATGAGTTCTCTTATCTCTGCAGCTATTTGAAAGTCCTAAACACATGAACACATTTATACTGGTAGTATGGCAACATTTCCCTTTACTCTGGAAAAGCAAATGAAGCAATGACATTTTGTTCTTATTACTATCAAAAATTAAATTAAGTATTTGTGCATTAGACATCAACAAAAAGTGAGGACATTGAGAAGACATCTGCAGTCATTCAGTCTATGGAGTATATTTCTGAATTGAAATAACATGCTGGTTTAAAGATGCTGGCTTTGCTGTGTGCCTATGCACTGCATACACAGCTTTCTGTGTCACACAGTGAAAGCAGGGGAGGAAATGCCAGCCTGAGGCCAAGTTACTAAATAACGAAAATGTGGTTGAAGAAAGTGTATCTGTATGTTCTGGTTCCTGATGAAGGTAACTTGAACACATACACTGTCTTTGATGTTAAAGGTATAAAGGTGAGAAAGAAATTCTTCATGTAGGACTAGATTAGAATTGTTTATAAAATTCAGGACTCACATCTTTGTAAGCAACTTTTATTCATTTACATTTAATGTTCAAAGCCCGTGCTTGATTTTTAGGGTTTTTGGAAGCTGAAGTAAAACTGATTAAGACTAATGAGTTTTATGGAACAGTATTCTTTCCATGCATGGCAGTAGGATAATTTAACAAAGAATGGGTAGGTTAATCCTGATGAAGTCCTCTGCATGAAATCTTAACTTTACCGAAGAGATGTTTTTCCATTGTGTCAGGTTACATGCTTCACAGAGCCTTGCATTTCTGGTTATTTCTGGAACCATGAGCTGAAATTCTGCACTTCTGATATGTTACAGATTAAGCTGGAGATGGACATCGGGCTCTTAGGAAAGTGCAGCTACTTGTGGCAAAAACAACTTTGCTGATTTTAGTACAATATATCCAACTTAAACTTATCTCTGCCTCAGCTTGGTGAGCTGTTTGCCATTCAGTAGAGCCACAAAGTAGAAGCTATCCTTGTACACCAGCACGTCAGTGCTAATCTGTAATCTTTCTTCACCTGTTAGTATGCAACAGCCATGTGACTTGGTGAGAAATTTTAAGAGAGAAAATGTTGTTAGGGCTAGTAATGTTTTTAATTTCTCTGGAAAGTTATACCAAAACTTACCTGCCTTTACCATGAAGTCAACCCACCCCAAAATAAGAATGTCTTACACACCTAGATTTATGTGACAGATACATATTTTCTTGTAGTTTGGAGAAATACAAAACGATTTTTACACAAATATTTGAAAAGGAAATATTTTTTTCCCTGTTAAAAATGGTTATAATTCCTCAACCCAAAATTTGTATTTTGCTCCTCAGATACTCTGGAATGCTAGAATTGGAGAGCAGCCTAATTCTCAGTATTTTTAGTGAAATATATATGAAATATTTTTTTTCTGTTTTCTTTGTAATTTCAGTTTTATAATTGAAAATTACACTCATTTTTAACTTTTGCATAGGAAAAACATATTCCGTCATTTGTGTTCTCTTGAGTGCTAGCTCAAGTGACATTTTCTTATTTTGTGGGATTGGATCTAAATGTAATGCATTTTCTTTGTAACCACAGTAGGTTAACATTGAATGTGCACCTCACCTAGGAAAACTGTTCCTTTACTCATGTGTCAGTGCCTCTTTTTATAGGTTTCGCTCTGCTTTTTGTCTGCAATCCAAGACAGGATTTCTGTCAGTATCTCAGCATGTATTTAAATGCCTTCATAACTGGCACTGCTGTGTGCTCTGTTTGCACAAGCACATTTTGTATAATGGTAACATACTTGGTGTGAATTTTACTTCAATCATAAGAATCCTCTATGTTCTGTTTGCTTTGCCGGATGTTTGTTAGAGGTTTCATCTTTGAATGCATATCTAAATTTCAATTCAGTAAGTTCTTGTTTGTCAGAATGATCTCTTAAAAATCTTGAAAGTCAGGCTTTTCCTTAGTTTTGTGTTAATGTATTCAGAAAGACCCTGAAACTGTGCAGCACTTCTGACATCTCCGAGTCTATTTTGCTTCTAGAAATCAAGTAGAAAAAAATGTATTACAACCTTCTAGTTCCACCACTGTTTATTAATAAGTGAAATCATTCAAAAAATTCAAAGCAACTTTCCATGAAGAAAGACATTCTTAAATGAATGTCATTACTGGCTTGTCAGCTTGTTTTGCTGTAGGCATCAATCTTCAGGGTGTTTCAGAATGTCCCTGAGAAAGGGAGAACCGAATGTGGGTTTTTTTGTTTTCAGTGATAGGTTATTCTAAATAGAGATGGCAATATCTTTTCATGATGGGTGAAGAGAACCTAAACAGCTGGGCTAAGAAGACTTTAACTGTGGGCTAGGTATAGTACATAGATATTGAAAATGTGGGGCTCAGTTTCAGTTTAAGAATGCATGAATCAAAGCATGTCTCCTGTCACAGCACAGCTGAGTAGCAGAGACTATCTGGAACACAGCCACACAACTAAAGTGATCAATAATGGCAATTAACAACAAGTGGTTTATGACAATTTGAAATGTTGTTTCACTTTGCGGAAATGAAATTAAATTGATCTTGTTCTGCCTTTTACTTCACCTTGCCTAGTTTTAACTTTCTTGTAAATGGCTCACAGCAAGAGAGAATTGTCTCTAAGCTAACTTGTCCTTCCAATAATTTTATTACCTTATTTATTTTAGTGCTCCAACTGCTTTCATAAACTGTCTGCTATTTTCTACTCTATTTGGTGCTCCTTATTTATCCAGAGAGTTACATGATGTTTCTTTTTGCTCCCCGCATATAATCTGATGGTTCAAATTTTGTATTCACAGCACCTGCAATTAAATATGCCTTTCTTGTATCTTATATCTTATTTCAAATCTCTACAAGAATTATTATGTCAAGTTTATCTACATGCTGCAGAATAAAAGAAAATAAATTGGAAAAAAGATAGAGATTTAGACTAATTCATGCCTCTAAGAAGAAACATAATTAAGGTCTTTGCAGTGAAAACGCCTTGCAATATTTCAAACTTGACACTTCAGATTATGAACTCTTTAGCTCATCTCAATGCCAAGAGCAGTTAAGGAAATAGTCTTTCAGGGAGGCACAAGGCATTCCCAACAGGTCTCCTTGGCTCAAAGGCAGACTGGGAAAGCAGACTGCAGGAAAAAGAAAGGAAATTGTTCACACTCTTAACCTGTCAAAGATTTTTTTGTTTGTTGTGTTGTAAAACCAGGTGCTTTCAGGTTTCTGCAGAAGGCCCTTATTGCATGCTTCTGGTAGTATACAGGTAAATGGGAAGGCTGGATACAAGAGGTACAACTGGTTTTCAGTTCAGCTGTTAATAAATTTGACTGACACAATTGCTTTTTCATTTTGCAAACTCAGTGAGTGGAGACTTGGGTACGTCTCTGAGATTTGTTTCATTTGATATTGTCCTAAGAGAATAGCTGTCCACTGGATATACCTGCAGTTTGTTCCCAAAATAGTTTCTCATTATCTTTATTTTATGGATTTCAACTGACAAGTTAGTTGTAGCTAAGTCATAGATTACAAAGATGAATTGCTTATAACCTGTGGTACTGGGTTTTGTTGATGGAGAATATATTCAGATTTGAGAGCACTAGGGATCACTGTGAAATATAGTCTCTCTTAAGAGATCTGTACAAGATAAAATCTGTAATTGCAAGAGTATTTCTGGTTCTCTTTGCTTCTGCATATGGAAGACATCTCATTGTGTAAGATCATCTAAAAATTAGTAGGCTCTGTGTGTGTGTTTGTTCTTCACAGAAGGGGTGATTGGACATTGGAATGGGCTGCGCAGGGAGGTGGTGGAGTCACCGTCTGGGTTTGAGACAAGTTTAGGAAGCTCTCCTAGGTCTCTCTATGAAGTTTAGGAATGTCTTCTCTGCAGAAGACAAGTTTCAGCACTCCCTCCCCCACCAATACAAAAGGAATTTATTGGATGAAAGTGAAAAAAACTATTTATTTAACAAGCAGAGTTCTGGCAAGGCACAGGAAACAAATGAGTAATGTCAGATAAACCTCCTCGATGCGGAGAAAGCTGGCTGATTCAGAGTTCTTTTCTGTAACTGGCTCAGCCCCTCCCGAGGCCCAAGGCCAGGATGCAGCATCCCCTCAGCCTCCCTACCGGTCCGTGGGGTCCGATGATCTGGTTTTCGGATCACAGCTAGGCTGAACAGTTCCAGAAGAAGAGGAAGAAGAAGTTCCGGAGGATTTCAGCATGCCAGTATGGGGAAATTCCTTGCCTCAGCTCACAGGCTGGCTAACAGCAGGAAGGTGCTCCCTCGGCTCTGCAGCTGTGAGAACACAGGGGAGTGTGTGTGAGTCCTTGAACACAAACCACACTGAAGAATTCACCTGGCTTCTCTCCTCCCTCTTCTGGACCCAGCTTAAAGCTGCAGGACCCATTTCTGGGCATAAAGCAGATGATAGGGAAACACAATATTATCATAAAATCACCCCAAGATGCTGTCCCTGGAGCTATTTAAGACAGGATGTCCCACTCAGTGCCATGGTCTACTTGACAATGTTGTATTAGGTTGTAGGCTGGACTCGATGATCTCAAAGGTCTTTTCCAACCTAGCTGATTCTGTGATTCTGTGAAAGAAGCAGCCCTGCATTTTGTCTAATATAACTGGAATCACTCTTCTGTAAGTATCAAGTTTAAAAGGAAAATAGGTTTGTTTGATTTGGCAAGTTGTGCTTGACATTCATGTGTTGCTTTTGTGTAGGTGTTTAGGTTTGGGTTGGGTTTTTTGTTTGGTTTGGTTTGGTTTTTTTAGTAATAACTCATCAACAGTCTGTCAGGTGGAAGAGATTGCACAGATTTGTTATGTTGGCAAAATTGGTAAGGTCTCCAGCAAGTGCTTGACTTGTTTTACTTCATGTTGGCTGATGCTGCTCAACACTCTGTGGCTATTAGTATATTATCAAACTTCAGTGTCATGCAAGGTTTTATAATAATTGTTATAAATTCAGTACTCAAATTTCAAGTTTTTAGACTTTTTTGTGATGATTTAATATCAATATAGTGCAGTCTTTGATGTCTTTCAAATTATGTTATCAGCAGACCTACAGTTTTTTTGCTCTAGATTTTTTGGTTTTATTTAATGAACTAAATGCAGTCTTCTTTGTTTTTTCTTCTGTCCATGTTCAACTTATAATTAAAATTAGTTTTTACAACCACTAATTGTCTGTTTTAATCTGTGCCAGGGTTTAGTATTCGCCTTTCTGTATTAATTTTTTACCTAAACTTTAAAATTTTCAAAGGCTTGTAAATTTTCCCTCTTTCTAATTGTTAAATCAAGTCAGATTTTATGGTATTAAATCAGGAAATTGATCTGGCAATTCAACTCATCTTCCATTCTTGCATTTTCAGGGGAAAAATGGGGATAAACTTGCTCATTCTGAACCTTTGAAATTTTCCATTGTATATTCAAGTCTAAACTGTTGTTGTGATGCTATTATTCAAGTCTGCAGTTAATCCAGTGATGATACCATGAGACATTCCTATTCTTTAATCTCTCCTGATGGTTTCTTCCTTTCTTCTCTGTTTTGCAAGTCAATCTATTCATTCATATTACTGCTGAATGAACTAAATTGGGATTAAGTGGTGGGAGTTAAGATGAACTGGTTTTCCCCTTCACTTAATAGGGAGATGAGAGAAAACATTGCCATATCAATTTTAGAGCAAATTTTGTCTCAAATCTGCCTGGTCTGATTTATCATATGTATCACACATACTTCCACTACTGCAGCTTAAACGGTAGAGCACCATAGGCAGCACTCTAAAATCCAGATTGAGACAGGAAAAAGAAAGGCAGTCACACTGGTTAACATCAGTTTAAACTGATCAAGTGCTTGATCAGTTTCAATAAATTGTTTTCCTGATACTACAGATATCTAGGTAGTACCTTTCACACCAAAGGATCCCAAAAATGTCTCATAAAGGTGTTACTTTATGTGCTCCCTGTAACAAAATGCAGAAAAGCAGAGAGAAAATATAATGATGTAATTTTTTAAACCACCAAGTAATGTATAGTAATAAATAATAATTCAGGAGCTGATTATGATTTTCATGTCTAATTAAAAGTTTAATAATTTTATTCCAGAGATGTTTTTAATCCAAACACTAATATTGGTGTTGAGTATCTTACTGTAAGGGGATGATGGTTACTTAAAAGAGAAGTGAACAATGCCTTCACAGCCCCTTACATAACAGGAAATTGCAGAGTTTGGACACAGACCTTTTACTATCTGGTTTAGAAACAGGCACTTCATTTAAACTTAGACTTTGCTGGCATATTTTCATGACACTTGTAGAGACCACAGCAGAGTTTTAGAGAACTACAGTATGGATTTTCAGCTGAGCTGTATGAAGAATCCCAGGCAAGAACAACAAAGGTGGTTTTGAGGAGGAAGAGTAGTCTAAAGGGTGCTGGATGGTGGGTGAGACTTTCACATATTGGAAAGAAATCAGTCATCATAAAGACTTTAGCTGCTTCAGTATTTCCTTTGTAAAAAATGAGAATTATTTTGTAAGTGGCTTCTTTATATTCATTCATGGAAAAGAAAATTATTAAATGTAGTATATGCATCCACTTTGTTTGTTTAACTGAATGAAAATTAAAATTATTAACACTGAGAAGTGATGCCTTACATGTGAGCATCCTGGCATTTGGGAAGGTTTCCAATGCAACTTCAATTCACTTGGCCTCCTGTCCCAGACCTGAACCTCTCATTAGCAGTGGTTATTGGGAGCACCATATATGAAAGATGGTCTCTTTGGGCAAATAAAAGCTATGCAGTGAAAAAAGTGAAGACACAGAAGTGTTTCCTGATGTGATAAAATATGTAGGAAATGCAGCCAGCATGTACATTAAAACCTGTTGTATATAAAACCCTGTACATATGTAGGTCAAGAAATTGCTTTTGTTTTCTTTTTCCTTTTTTGTTTTGGAGCTAGGAACATAGACTCAATACATTTGATAAAGTTGTTATTGAGGCATAGGCATTCAAGATACCCCATATTTTAAAGTTCATGTTGATGCAGGGAGGAGAATAAACGGTGCAATTTCAGGAGGATTACTAGCAGGTTGCAAGCCTTGCAAGCCACAGCTTATGGCACCAGCAATGAATTGGTTTCTCTACAGTTTTGTACCAGAAAGGCCCAAGAGATTTTCCATTCTGATGTCTGTAATGGAAAGTAGAAGCTAAGACAGTCTAAAAGGAGCACTGTGGGTGACATAGAATTTGGTGCCAGCAGCATTCTCCCTGGGCTATAAAATCAAACATGCCTCACAAATTAGACCAGGTGAAGACCTCTGGGGACCTTGTGCGTGCTGATGAAGCTGCTGCCTCAGCAGCTGTGAAGCAGCTGCAGCTCTATATAAGGAAAGATCAGGCAGTGGATGTGCAGTAGATGCGCATGCTTACAGCACGAGCATGATCTTCCAGATGGCTCTGCAGTTGTTGCAGAGATGAGTTAGCATTTTTCTCTGTGAAAGTGCAGCATATGTTTTCTGAAGTATTTTAAAATAAATAGTATTAAAATTGATGTCACATTTAGATTTGATTTGTCTAATTGTACATGGAACTCAGTGATGGTAGTTCCCACTGAAGTCAGCTTGAGTTTCTAACATGGGGACAGTATCAGTACTGTGGGACAATCTTCTTATCTCATTTTCTGATAATTTTCATAGTTACAGTTTAGTTTTTTAATTATTTTGCTTATAATACTCTATCCTAATAGATTTGACTGCTTGCTACACAAATGGACTGTTTTCTATGAATGTAGCAGTAAATTGATCATTTGCAAAGTAAGATTGTGAGTAGTCACTGAAATCTTACCAAATAGAGAAAGAAATATGGAATTTAAAAAGGAAGTTTCAAATTAACATAAAACTTTAAAAAATCCAGTTAGAACTATAACTGACCTGAAATTCCTTAAGATAATTGTCATAACCAGCATGGTAACAAATGAGGAAAAGCAAGATCTCGCATTACTCTCAGTGCAGTTTAAATCAAATATTGTTATTAAATGATAATTTGCAAAAATTTAGTTAACTATACATTTTTAATTTTTATATAAAGGGTTTCTCTCTTATAAGCATGCCCTGTTTTATCATATATTCTTTTAATGATAACACTAGCTAATAAAAGAAAGAAATTGTTTTTGTTTCCTTCTAAACCTGTGCCTTCAAAAGCAGAGGAGGGAGTCTGGGCATGACCTGCTTTCCTTTCTCCTTACCAACACATTTGTTTAGTGAAAACCAAGGTAACCAGACCCTTCTCCAGGACACCAGGGAGGAGATGATTTGGAAAAGAATAGTGAGGTTTCTTCTCTTTACATTTTATTGTAAATTGTAATATTGCAATTCAGTGTAGAATTACTCAGGTTGCTTTTTGCTCTATTAGCTGTTAAACAATAATATTTAGTGTCATTGTAGTTTACTGAGTCTTTATATCTAATCAGTACTAGTTTTGATTTACCTAATCAGGTTTGCATCATGTGACCTGAACAGTATATGGATTCTCATTTAAGAAACGAACCCTTCTCCATTTCCTTCTTTGAGGATTACATGTATATATGTTTCAGACAATAGGACTGTACTTAATTAGTAAGCTACACTTACCAACAAAAGCAGTATTACAAACACTCTTTTGTCTGAAGAAGGTTAGCTTACCAAAGGTTACAGGACTTTTTTTTCAGTTATTAATATTTTTATGAAAGCCTAATAAAAGATCAGTAAACTTTATCATTAAAATTATTTGATAGTGTAATAACAACAGTGTGGAAAATATCGGTTTGCTTTATTTTTTACCTCTGTTGTATAGAAAGCATATTGCATACCAAACAATGTGATCCCTGAAGGTACAGCATTCTCTTTTGACATGATTGTAGCATTGAAATCAGTGTTAAGAATCTCATTGAACTGAAAGGAGACCTTACTGAGGAACGCTATTTTCAATCCATACTGCCAAAATGAAGCTTTTTCCTTTCTTCATTTGAGCCATTCACTGTATTAGCACTTCTTCATGTTTTGGTTTTGTTGGATTTTCTTCCATATGCCATTCTAACAAGTTGTTCTATCTAGCGTTTTAATGAATTCATGACAATTCTTTTTGGTGCTACAAAGAACTTGTAAGAACTATAAAGTAAACGGTTGTGCCTAGGGAACTGGAAATGAAACCATATTTTTACGGCCATGAAGCCATATTATAGAGCAAATTTGAATTTTTTTTGACACTGAGCAAGGATATATATTGGTAATTTCATTTTAAAGATCTTTTTATCTTTTTCTTTTAGAATGATTGGTAATTGCTTTGTCAGCAAACAATCTTTTGTGCTAAAATATGGAGGGCAGCCAGTTTCTGTTTTTAAATTCACAGGCACAAAACTAAAATACAAAAAAGTAATTTATTCACAAGGGACTCAAGCCTACTCATATTACTTGCCTAATTTCTTATGGCCTGCTGGCATTACCACTAAAGTGAGCATTATATGAGCAAGGAGTGTTCACTCAGACTGTCATTACTACAATTTACTCCTGGAAAAAACTGGGTTGTAATTTATCCACCTACCTACTGGAAACAGCTGCTGCTCCTGAGCACTTGTACAAAGAAGAATTTTCTAGTACCCATATCAACTCAATTTCCATTATTTTTTGCATAGAAATATACAGTGATCATAACACCAAGAAAGGAGGAGAAACAGAGATAGGGAGAAAGAGAAAACCAATCTCTTGTCACTCTTCTGTAAATAAGCCAGTGTCACATGTAGGAATCAATATCAGTGCTCTGTTTCTATAAACAAACAGCTTGAAAAGTGCTTAGTGTCTCATGTGTTACTATTTAGTCAGTCTAGTACACAGAAGTTTAGCTATATTATGAAAAATGTTCTTGGAGAACAGTGCTGTGGTTTATGAATAACACCAAGCCTCATCACATTTTTAGCTATCCCTTTTCTTCTGTATACAGTCCAATTCCTAAGATTCCTTTCTTTTGCTCTTAAGAGGTTTTCCTTGGGAAAATTTTTGCTAGGCTTCATATTAAATGACAAAATAAATATAATGACTGTATTGTTCAGAAATTGTGGGTCGATATTTGGTTTTGTTGTGTTTTTTTGTTTGTTGTTTGTTTAATATGGAAGCTAGATCTATGGTCTTTTAGGACACAACTCTTGGCATTTTCTAAAACCTGAATATTTTCATGTACATGGAAATACATAGATTCAGGTGGTGTAAAAGATACATACATATATTTTGTAACTTCAATCATTAACATTTGTCAGCTACAAAAAGTCTTTAAATTACAGTGTAAGAGATTATGACCAAAAACTGTAAAAAGTCAGAATAGTCTTAGATTTTTAACTTGTTCAGAGAATGTTTGCTAGTAAGAGATATTGATGCTGCTTTTTGGTATGAATTTGAGTCTGAAACATTTTAAAAGACATAAGTTTGATGGGCAAATATTCACCACATTCAACTTTTGGCTCATTTGTCCTTGAGCAAGCGCTGCAGGTGTTTATTGCTGTTCTTTTCTAGTTGAGATGAATATTGATTTTAGATATAAAATTAACTACATTTTTTTGTAGCATATAGCTAAATAATATTGTAATGAAAATTAATCATGAGCCAGCTTTGCCGTTACTCATAACTAACAATTTTAGCAGGAACATTTCATTGCCATATTAAAATAAAAGCATCAAAATTGACCAAATGTTTGGTTTCCCCAAGTAATTTAATCCTGCAGTAGCAGAAGATTTTGAATAGAACAGTGATGTCATGCTTGTACAGTATCCCTTTCTAAGAGATTTTTTCAAGTTTGTTCAGTGTTGCAAGGGCACGGGAAATGAAGCAAAAAAATGTTGTTGATAGGTCTCTCCAAGAAAACATACCTGTCATGTTACCTATCTAGGTACATCTGTATTCTGTGTAGTTTTGTGGATAAAGTGTTATAATTCTAGAGACATGTTATTGCTGGACAAAACCAAGAATGGTTCTGGCATATAGATACTATGAAATGCAAATAACCTCTAGGGGATATATGCCAGAAATGGAGATCGGATTTGTAGAGGAATTGTAAGGCAGTTATTCAGGTTTTTTATTTGTTCTGATGCAGGAATGTACAACTGAAGATAAAACAATGAAAGGAAATAGAAAGTCTGTAGTAGAAAAAAGCCTAATATCTTTTTCATGGTCATCTAATTCTCCAGGTATGATATTCCAGTCCTCTGACAGTAATTCCTAAATATGTTGCTTGCACTTTTCATTAAAAGTGCATTTCATTAAAAAATCCTGATTTTTGAGACAAGGTTAATGAAAAATACAAGTCCCAATAGAATTCCTTGAGGAAATGTAGTAGGAATTTTTCTCTAACCTTAACTTTTGCTTCTAACTCAATCTTCTCCATTTACTAGTTTCTTACTAATTTTAAAATTCTTGCACTAATACACGTTCTTCCATTTAAGGAGAAACTTCTAACAACATTTTATCACACTAATCACCAAAATCTAGATAGGTGAGACGAGTTGTATTTTTTCCACTTAAAAAATCAATTGCCTTATCAAAGGAAGCTATTGGGATAAAAAAATAGAGTCTGCTTTTCTTTTATTAGTATAGTATTTCTTTCAGAATTCTGGAATGAGAAAAGGAGAACCGTGATAATTTTAGTATCCATTTCATCTTGCAAAGTTCCTGCTAGCTCCTGTTACTTATAGCAGTCTGCTTCATTAATTGCATTCAAACAGATCAGGTGCAATCTAGTTTTGGGAACACATAGATGGCTTTTAATTGGTGCTCTGTTGTCATTATTGACGAGGCTCAAGTTTTTTCCCTGAATCTTTTCACTTTTATTTCAGCTGCAAAATTTATTGCTGTTTTTGAAAGTGCTTACATTAGACCTGTGGTTTCTGATGCCAGAGATGATTTTTTTTTTTCAAATTTGATATGCAGTTAAGCTTTAGTTCATTTAGTGTCTCTCTTCACAAGTACATAATTGTTGCTTGAGATCGCAGAATCACAGAATCATTAGGGTTGGAGGGCACCTCTGGAGATCATCTAATCCAAACCATCTGCCAAGGCAGGGTCACTTTGAGCAGGTGACACAGGAACATGTCCTGGTGGGTTTGGAATATCACAAGAGAGGGAGACTCCACAACCTCTCTGGGCAACCTGGCAGTATTCTGCCACCCTCAACATAAAGAAGTTCTGCGTCATGTTTAGGGGGAACTTTTTTGTGTTTTAGTTTATGGTCATTACTCCTTGTCCTATCACTGGGGACCACTGAAAAAGTCTGGAACCATCCTCTTGACACTCACTTTTGACATATTTGTATGTGTTGATGAGATGTAAGGATGGACTTAGAGACACTGAAAAAGTCCCTCACAATGTCCCTCACAATGTTAGTCCCTTCAAAATGTCAAGGCAGTTGTGGAATTATTTTCTGTAATCAAGTTTTCCTTACTGTCCTCTTCAAAACTGTTCATGAAAAAATTTCCTATTGATTCAATGACTTAGAGGTAAATAACATGTTAGCTGGTGTTTTCAGAGAGGAAGAAACTTTGTGATGTATTTCAAGAAATTCCATTTCCTGGGAAAGGTTAGTGCTAACTTACAGGAGAAATATCGGGTAAATGTGTCGATTTTTAGTGTAACCATTAAAGCAAGAATCAAGTCTAAAACTATCCTAGTAAGCTAGGTAGTGCTGGGCCTGATGCTTGGGCCCTACTTGCATTGGCAAGATGACTTTTTGCAGTTGTCTCAGCCTCCGGAGTGCATGGCTGCATCTGTGTGGGGCTGTACTGCTTCCTACACAATGCAGGAAGAAGGTGTGGGGAGAACACACAATCATCCAAAGAGAGGGCTTCAAGTATTCAGCTGCCAGTAAAATCCCCTCTTTTTCCTTCTGAAGTTGCTTTGATTCACTTGATTCTTCTGTCCAGATGAACTGCTCTGAATTTCATAATCAGTATTTCCACATGATCTCTTCTTATTTTATAGTGATTACTTATATTTGTTTTTCCTTTTCTTAAGTTATTTATCATTCAATAACTACGCTGTAGTAACATTACCAATTCACCATGTTTTTAAACTGATATTCTTTCTTCTTTTTCTTCCCCTGTGTGTGCGTCTTGCACTAATATTTAAACCATCTATATTATATTGCCTAAGTTGCTGGTGTAAACAGCTCTTGACATTATCTGTTATTTTCCTTGACACTATTTTTTTTCTTAGAGAGATTCACTTCAATACTTTCCCTAAGTGTACCAGTGGCCTAAATCCCTCTTTCAGTACTAGTAATTTGCTCTTCACTGCTGGCAGTTAATCCAGTTCTTGATCCACTTCTTTTCCTATTAAGCTTGTTAAACTCTCTTTCTTCTTCTAGTGATTAAAATTTGATATTCATATCATTTCAGATTACAGCAAAACTGGTATCTGTATTTGTTGATTTAATGTTCTTTCTACTTATACCTGTTTCAATCTTTGATGGAATTTGCATCTAGAAAAATCCTCTTTCTGTGATTGCTTTCTGATTTTTTGATGAATTTTAGATATTCTCCTATAGATGATATTTTGCTTCTTTATTATATTGTGTGCCTCATGTTTATAGAAAGTACTAGAATTCCATCAAAGTTCAGTTCTATTTTTTTAACTCTCTCTTTAGGTAAGCATATTGATCTTTGATTTCAGTGTTGTACAGGATCACAGAATCATTGAAGTTGGAAAAGGCCGCCAAGATCATCAAATCCAACCTTTGACTGATCAGCACCTTGTCAACTAGACCAAAGAACTAACTGCCATGTCCAATTAATACTTTAATACCCCCAAGGTGGTGACTCCCCCACCTCCCTGGGCAGTCCATTCCAATGCTTAACAACCCTTTCCATGAAGAAATTCCTCCTGATTTCTAAGCTGGACCTCCGCTCCTGGTGCAACTTGAGTCTGTGTCCTCTCGTTCTGTCACTAGCTGTGCGAGAGAAGAAGCCGACCCCCACCGTGCCAGAGAGCAATAAGGTCTCCCCTGAACCTCCTTTTTTCCAGGCTAAACCCCAGCTCCCTCCACCACTCCTCGTATCACTTACTCTCCAGACACATTAGTCACTTAGGCAAAATGCTTGCCTATTTTGTGGTTATGCTATCACAGTGTTACAAAATATTGATATACTGTTGTTGGTTATATTATTCGACTGTGTTTATATTCCAGTTTATAGCACCTTTTTTGCTTGCTTATTACATTTACAATTTATAGGACAATTTAGAGGTCCTAGACTTTTTTTTTTTAAATATCTTTACACATTCCTAGTAGATCAGTTTCCCTTCTGCTCTCTGGATTTACTGTGCAGATTGTCCAATTGCTACCTTTTAAACAGGACTTACTTTTTTGGGAACTGCTGTAAATCTGTCAACATCTCCCTTCTGAGTCTGTGTAAATGATTGTAGGGGATGTCCTTTTACAGTATTCTTGTCCTGTGTTAGGGTCTTTTTTTTCCAACATCTTTGGGATAATTTCTTCCTTTCTTCTCCTCAATTCTCAGATCCCTATCTGAAATAACGCTGTGATGTTGTTGTAATCGTATCTGGTATGTAGGCTCAGTTAGGTTCAATTCCTTTCCTAAATAATATTCATCAGGTTTCCATCGAAGGAGAATGTATGTATTGTAAACATTCACAAAGTCTGTTCTAACTTTTGCCATTTCCTCCATTTTTGGGGCCTCTTTTTTTCTGTCACTCAGTCTTCTTTCTCTTATAAGACTTCTAGAAGCAACAGCAAAACCAAGCAAAATAACACCAACAACATATCCAGATATTCCAGCAAGCTTTCTGAGCACTACTGTTTTGATCTATTCTGATTGTTGAGTTGTCAAATGCTCGCCACTGCACCATTACTTCACTATTTAAGATATCAAGCAGACCGTACTGCCCACATAAGAATTATCTTAAAGGAGATTTAAAAGGTAATGCATGTAGAAATCCATTAGAGTTTTCGCTTTAGTAAATCTTTAACACTGAGGATTTGTAAGATGTCAGTAGATGCTTTGTAAGAAATGTTAATGCTGGGGAGTTACTGAGAATACCTTCTTATACCCTGCAGATAGAGCAGCTTATACTGGCCTGTTCAGATTTCAGCTCTGAAAGACCTATATAAATGAGATCTGAGTTGTAATGTTGACTTAATAGATGACTCACTTTTGATACAGTAGAAACAAAAGCCTTAGCAAAGAATTAGTAGATGTAGCTGTAAATAACTTCTCTTTTTTTGTCTGCACTGACTTTTTCATAGTTTCACGTGATATAGAATTGAAACCAGAAGCATGTGAAATGTTTTGTGATATTAGTCAGAAGGTGACACCTCTGCTTTCTATCAAATCTCCTAATATGAACTTATATTTAAACATAAAACTTCTGAATCATCTGCTGCTGAATCCACGTTCACCTCAAAGCTAATGCTGAGCATGCTAACACCCTTTCTTGCATTAGGTATCCACACAGAATAGTAGAGTTATTAAAGTTGGAAAAGACCCCTAAGACCATTGAGTCATATATTTAACCTGGCACTACTATTTTCACCATTAAAACATCTCCCCAAGTGCCACATCCATACATCTTTTGAACACTTCTAGGGGTGGAGATTCCATTTCTTCCTGGGCAGCCTGTTCCTGCCAGGGCTTGCCCTGACCAATCTTTCAGTGAATAAATTTTTCCTAATACCTAATCTAAATCTCCCCTGGTGCAACTTGAGGCCATTTTCTCCAGATCCATCCAAGCCTTCCTACCCTCAAGCAGATCAACACTCCTGCCCGAGGAGCACCACTTGTGATAAACCACCAGCTGGATGAAACTCCATTCACCACAATCTCTCTGCTCCCAGCCACCCAGTCAGCTTTTTACCCTGTGATGAGTGTGCCCGTCCAAGCAGCCAGTTTCACAGAATGACAGAATGGGACAGGCTGGAGGGGACCACAGTGGGTCATGGGATACAACCTCCCTGCTAAAGCAGTGTGATCCTAGAGCACATTGCACAGGATTTTGTCCAGGCAGTTCTTGAGGATCTCCACTGAGGGAGACTCCACCTCCTCTCTGGGCAATCTGTTCCTGTGTGCAGTCATCTGCAAAATAAAGTTTTTCCTCTTATTCCAGTGGAACTTCCTGTGCATCAGTTTCTGGCTCTTGTCCTGTTGCTTGGCCCCATTGAGAAGAGCCTGGCTTCGTCCTCTTGACATCCTCCCTTCAGACACATACAGACGTGGATGCGGTCCCCTCTCAATTTTCTCTTCTTGAGGCTGAACAAGTCCAACACCCTCAGCCTTTCCTCAAATAGACATGTTCCAGTCTCTTAATCGTCTTCATAGTCCTCTACTGGACCTGCTTTAGGAGCCCCATGTCTGGCTGGTATTGAGGAGTCCAGAACAGGGCACAGAACTCCAGCCGTGGCCTCACCAGGGCTGAGCAGAAAGGCAGAGTCACCTCCCTCGATCTGATGCTATTCCTAATAGGAATGCTATTCCTAATGCACCCCAGGATACCATTGGCCCTCTTGGCCATAAGGACACACTGTTGGCTCATGGACAGTTTCTTGTCCATCAGGACTCTCAGGTCTTTCTCCACAGAGCTGCTTTCCAGCAGATCAGGCCCCAGCCTGTCCTGGTCCATGGAACTATTCTTCCCCTGGTGCAGGACCCTGCATTTGCTTTTGTTGAACTTCAGATTGTTCTTCTCTGCCAATCTCTCCAGCCTGTTGAGGTCCTTCTGAAGGGCTCCACAGGACTCTGGGGTATTGGCCATTCCTCCCAGATTTGTTTCGAAGGAGAATGCTGCAGGAGATAATTTCAAAGGCTTTACTAAAGGTTAGGTACACAATATGCTTCGATTTAGGCATGTCCGTACATGTGTTAGTGCATATGGAAGCATTTGCTTAAAGTCCCAGTGGAAATCACATTAACTTAAGAGATCAAAACTTAAGAATCCTGATTTCCACTTGCACTTTGTCTAATGCAAACAGGATAAAAATTCTCCACATGAAAGTCATTTGCAATTTTCCCATCCAGTTTCATAGAATTCAGAATTCAGACACAAAATTTCAGAAAACAAGGGAAAGGAATATATTTACACCTTTATTATCATCATCCCTGATAAGGAAATATAGACAAAGCGCCACTATGTGGTCTGGTATATGTGCATTTTATTTATGTTAATATCAATGAAATTTGGAGGTCATATAATCCAATGTGTTTCTCAAATCACTTGGTTGACAGCAGATGGCTGAGCCCATCAAAAAAGAAGTGGTCTAGAAAAATGTTAGGGATGGAGACTGCACAGGCTCTGTGGAGAGGTAATGGCTTGTTATTTGCCTAATGGCAATGACAGCACTGCATTACAGGGCCATGTGGTTAGAGGTGAAATTCACTAAGGCTAAATAAACTTCACAGACTGAAATGTGCAATTGGAATTTGCTACATAATTTTTTTTATGGTCTTGGTTTATTAGCAATTTTTGAAAATATCATATGGTGTTGCTTGATGAGGAATTTTGCGAAGCAATGCAAAATTTGCTTGTGAGAAGTAAGAGTTGAGGCAATTTTTTCTTTGAAAGTCTGGTAGGTGTTTTGCAGAACAAAAACATCTGTTGTATGTTCTTTAGTATTAATCTCAGTTACTTTGAGAATAATGTTAAATAATCCTGGAGTATGAGTTCTCTGTAATTAAGCTGTCTTCTCCAGATAAGTACCCCCTTTAATATTAAGAACTGTAGAAGAAAAAATGTCTTGAAATATATAACACTTCAAGGCAAATGAGGAGGGAGGAGTTACAAAGTCTATGATTGCATACATCCTCTTGGGTCATCAGTTGTTTTGTGTATGCTACTGAACTCTGACATATCTAAGATAGTTCTATTTTATCCCATACTCCCTAAATGGCAAGCACAGCTCACTCTAAAGCTGGGGATTTGCATTCTTCGCCAGGTTTGGGCAGGCAGAGTGCAGAACTGGCAATAAGGCTCAGCGTATTATTCAGTTGAGTAATCAAGGGGACATTAGTCTGGGAAAGCATGCTTGCTGTGTTAATAATGTCCCTTGGTTGGTTTTTGGTTGTTTTGGGGGTTGGGGTTTTTTTGGTTTTTGTTGTTTTGGTTTTTTTTTCCCCTATCATCTCAGACTGTTTTTCCATTCTAGCGTTTCACTGCCATTTTTTAATCTCCTCAAGAGAGTCTGTGACACTGCCTCCTAGAGTCATCCTCTAGAAGGGACAGATATTTTTCTAGTGATTTCATTTCACTGCTCTTGGCATACTCAGGACTCATCTCAAATCTGGTTTGAAAACATCACTGCATAGCTGAGTGGGATTTAGCTGTCTTAATGTCATGTTAGATGTCTTGTGATATTTACTCATGGCCAGAAGACCACTTCAAAAGGTCAACTGTAGAATCCAGTTTTATATCTGACTGTCCCACTTGGATGTCATTAGGCATCTATATTAGCCAGTCTCACCTACAATGTGTTCTGACTCTGAATGTGTGTCGAAAAGAATTGGTGGCTGACCACTAATGTCCATTTGCCCTTTGAAGCAAAACTGTGATTTCCAATGTACCAAGAGCTTTTTGTTTCTATTACAATACTTCTCAGTATTTATAGTGCATATTAGGTTTATTTAATATGCCATTGAGCAGAACACTTCCAAACTCAGAAAAAAATTGGACTCTTACAGATCACTACCGGTCTAATACCAGGTAGTTAATTACAGATCACATCAAGAAGAAAAAAATGGGTCATGAATTCCTGAAAATAGTGTATAGGAGTAAGAAAACCTCTTGGAAAAATTTGGGATCTTAAGAAAACACACTAATAAAAGTAAATAAATAAATACATCATAATGGCTTAATGCATTGTGTTCCACTCACTGTGAATCCTGTAGCTTAGAGGAAACAAGCTCTAAACCAATTAATAATGACAACAGCAAATGATGAATGGTATGGCAAAAATTACATTAATATTAATAATAATAATATTAATATATTATTTGCTTTAAATCACAGTGGCAATCACATGAATTTAATATATTATTAATAATAATATAATGATTTCTACATATCTCAGTGTTTCAACAGAACCTTAATACTCGTAGGATCAAGCATACAAAGAACAACTTAGCTGTCATTCTTCATAGAATTATAATTCATAAAGGTATCAATAACAGTTCCTGTAAGATTAACCCTAGCCAGAGATCAATTGTCCCAGCGGAATATTGAAAGCAATATTAAGGGGCAGGCCAGTAGAAGTAAGACAGAAAAAAAGTTAGCAAAGGTGAAAACAGAGAATTTAGCAATGAAATTTACAAATGCTGAAGAAGAGAATGTGGAAAAAGGAAAAAGTCCTATTTACAGATAGGACTGTGAATCTTATAATACTTTAAAAGGAAAACCTCATCCAAACTGGTACTTTTTCTGTTGTATGGAAGAAGTACAGGCCCACATGCAATTAAGCCATGTCACTGATGACACATTTCAGTTGTAACCAGGAATCAGGAGCCTTGTTCTGGGGCAGATGATACTTTATTTGTAAATGGCTTACACTGTGGAATGTAGGTACTGTTGGTTTTCTAGCTGTTACTATTCATAGTTTCTCTGGGATGACTAGGGGTCTCTCATACCTAACAGTTATATTACAAGGAGGTAAATGAGGGGCAGTAAAAATGATATTATTGTGGAGCCATTTCTGCAATTTATGGTAATACTTTGACCTAAACACTTGTCCACAGACTTTAGGATATATTTGAGAACTTGTTTGTCAGTAGCAAGGTTTCTTGATGTGAAAAACGATATCTTTGTGGGGCAAAACAAAACACCTGCATGTGAAACTGAGGGTTAGGCTTGACTGTGGTTTTCCTACTTCTTATGAATGATTCATGAGTATTTTAAAGCAAGCAGTGCATTTTAATAAAGCTAACAAAGCTTCTTGGTAAAGGAAGTTCACATATTTTACTGGTAGAATTTGCAGTTCAGTGAGTAATTCATTGTCTCACATGCTTTTTTAAAATTAACTGGTCTTCCATATAAGGCAGACTCTTTCAGTGTCTGAAAGAGTGTCTATAGTTCTATAGATCTGTAGACACTAATGCTTATTAAGTAAAAAAGAAATATTAAATAGGTAAGTTTAGTTCAGTTTTTATATTGTATACCTAGACTCTGTTTATGGATTCATATTAACTAGGAATCTGCATATATATAATTGGATATTCTGATAGGGTGCTTACAGAAATAATGTAAAAATAATTTCTTGGTGATTTAATGTATCTTTATTTAACTTTTTCTTGGTTTATTTATTAATTTTTATTAGCGTCACATACTGTGAGATTAGTTAGATGACAATAACTCAGAAAAGTGTTTTATGAGATTATATTGATATAAGGCATATTTGAGAAGGGCTGGTAAGTAATGTATATAAATGAAGAAAAATACTGTCTAAAACAGATTTAGTTCTAAATTTGTGCAAAAACAGGACTAGACCATTTTTGTTGTTTGAGTATTTTTAGTGATTTCTGAACAGTTTCAGAATCAATGCTTCTTTATTTCTCTAAGACAGTAATTAACTTGATTTAACTCAAAAGGTTTTCAAATTAGCTCCTTTTCCTATATTTGGCATGAGATATGAATTTATGTATTACTCCTCAGCTACTCACAAACCTTGAAAATACCATTGCTGCACGTTTAATTTTTTCAATTAATTCCAATTTTGAACAGTTGCTTAAAAATAAAAATCCGTTCATTACTGTAGTACAGACTCTATAGATTTGCCAGGATAAACATCTTAACATCTACATGTTCTACTGCAAAAGACAGTCCAATGTCTATGCATTTTTCTGTTTGCTTAAGTATCATGCATAGAAAAACATTATTTTCTGACCACGTTAAATACTTTGTTTTTCTCTTTCAGTGAAAGCTGTTGAATTATCAGGATTCTGGTATCTTCAGTGGAGGCTTGCAAAACTGTTTGGTGGAAAACATATTTCTAAGGTCTTGGTTAGTCATCAAGTAAGTATCTTCTTGTGTCTTTGTATCGTTTTCATTCACCTCCAATGAAGTGTTTGTGTTATCTTAGGTAAATAACAAAAATTGCTTCACCATTATTTTGACTTTCTTCTCTATAAAAACATTTTTTTTCTAATGTCTGGTGCCCCTGTAAAGTCTATAATCATTTAAGTCAGTGTTTAAAAGAATTTTAGCAAAAAAAACCTCAAAAGAAACATTTTCTTAGTATTCCCTTTCAGCATCTATCAGAATGCTGTTCAGTGACCTGTATTACTCCCAAACTATGAAGCATAAGCAGAATTAAGAAGTGATCGGATCATCTAAATATGTTGCCCCATTATCCTGGTAAAGGTGGTCAAGAATGGTGTCTAGGAGTCAATTACTAAAATAGGTAAATCCAGTTAAATGGTACCCAAACAGCTAGGTTCTACTATTATCATCCACCTGACTGATTTTCTGATTGTCTCATTTTCCTTACTGTATCACATACTTTGTTCTTCATACCAATATCATCTTAAATATTTCAAATTCCTTTAGAGGAAGAGTAAGCCACCCATTTAAAGCAGATTCTCTCGTCATCTTCTTATACCTGTTGTCTGGCATAATAATTTTTTCATACCTATTTTTTTACTGTGTTTCTAAACCTAAAGAAAACAACTGAGTTGGTGGGAAAGAATTTAAAATAGGAAAATTATAATAAAAACCCAAACTGTAAAACTGAAAAATGAGGGGTAGCTAGCTGCAACATTTAAATGATATTTTTAAATTCTATTCAGATAGCAGTCTTAACCTTTTAAAAATTATGCTTGTGGAGATTAGAGAATTGATGCACTCTTTGTGTCACTTCTCTTAAAAATGTAATGATTTTGATTTTTCTTTTTCCCACAGAATGCATAAATGTTATTTTAATTTTTAGTTTAAAAAATGGCTTCAATCTGAGTGGCAATGTTTGAACTGGTCTCAAAAACATGTATTTGGATCTATTTACAAAATATTCTCTTCTTAAAAAAATCACAGTCCATGAAAACTAGCAATGCTTATTTATTTATTTGCTCTTTGTTGAAATAGTAAATACAATTTTAGCGATGGAAGTAATTTTCAATTAATCAGTCCAATAACATAATCTTGTTTCACCATTTGGCTGTATCAGAAATAAAGATGTATTTATCTGTAAGGAACAAGATATCAAGATTATCTATTTTAGAATTTGATAGCTCAGACTGATTGTGTCATTCATTACTGTTTAAATTATAAAATAAGAGAGTGAGAATTATGTCCTCATTTTTGTGCTGTTTTATGAATTTAGACTGACAAAAATAGATGTTGATTGAACTGATTGAATTGTCAGGAAGGATGGTGAAATTCAAATGTTTAATTCAGTTAGCACTCATAGAAGAAGGCAATATCTAACCTAAAGTTGGAACACAAAATTAGGTTTAAACTCAATGAAAAATAAAACAGAATTCAAGTATTAGAAACCACAGAAATAAAATTTAAGTTTTTAATCAGCTGACCTGTCTAGCAAATTTGTACAGCTACTGTCACTCTGGATTATTTTGGGATACTTGAGATTTTATACACCTCTAAGGCTCTAAATGCAGTCTGAATGTGTAGATTTATAATTTAAATATTTGTTCTTCTTTCGTAACACATTAATTAAATTTACAAGTGCAGAATTATTATATTAGAGTGCACATCTGTGTCATTCAAAAGGTTGCGCAAAGTGCTGACATGTGCCCTACCTTCAAATGTACAAAATGGAACATATTCAGTCACACAACTACTCATAGACTTAGATATGTAATATAGATCATATTCATTTTTTCATACTACATCTCATCATTTTGTTCATACTGTGTCTAAGTAACTGCAGTATTAGTTATATATGACCAAGTTAAAGAAGAGTATTTTAAGGATGGGAATGTTACAGGTGTCTTTTTCAATGTCATTGAATGTCAGGAAGTTCTTTTACACTCTTTTAAATGTAGAATAATTTTGGTTTGCTTCTGTATTTTCTTTTATCACATTAACATAAAAGTGAAAAATCTCTTATAGGGAACAAAGCCAGTTTTTTTTCCTTTCTGGTGTGTAAAAAAAGGAAGAGTGATTGATGTCAGTGAGTCATAGCTAAAGATGTTGCTGCTTGAGTGGTGTGACACTGGCATGATCTCATTGAGTAGGTTAAAGTGTAACACAAAGAGGTGGAATAAAGACATTCAGTTATAAGGGACTCATCAGATGACACACTCCCAAATTCACGATCTCTTTGACTACTATTACAATGCTGTACATCTTCAAAGCCTTTGAAGAGCTTTAGCTGTGCAGTTCCCTTTTATGTCAGCAGGAGACAAGCTTTGCTGTGATAAGATTTATCTGACTTCCTTTCACATACTGTTTTACTGAGCAAAACAGACCCTGATCACTTTTATTATGGCATGCTATGTATTCTGAAAGTATGTTTAGGCAAGTAGTAGATTGATTAAGTAATGAAGCATATCATAAGTAATCAGTAAGTGTTCATATTGTCTTAGTGGTTTCATTTTCATCTATAAATTTCTTTCTCTATTTGAGCCCCTGAACACTTAACATAAGTTCTCAATATCTCCTTGATACTATTTTGTCCTTGGTCCGTACTTTCTTTTCCTTTTACTTAGATGAATAGAAAATTTGGATTTGTGACCTTGAATTACTAGTTGTGAAAGCAACAAAACTAATTCCTTCTGAGTCAGTACTAAAATTTCTATTTATGTTATTAATTTTACAACAGAATTCTACAGATTTGATACTCAGTGAACTGAAAATAGGTTGCACATGCTCAGTAAATACCTGTCATAATGCTTTCAGGAAAGAAATAAATAGTCCATCTCTCACAAATATTTGCTGTTTTGGTAAAAAACATTCTTGCATTTAAATAAAAGATTATACTAAAATGTGAGAAAATTAAGCATCAGCTGCACTACTGCACAACTTGAAGTTCCTGAACTTAAAGGAAAAGAAGCTGATGGCCACTATTCACTCATTTCAGTTTGAAGGCAAATGGGCCATGAATGAAATGAAGACAACTTTCTATGGCGTAGATTTCCAGTAACATCAGAAGAATTGATATGGTTATAAGATATGTTATATCACCTCTGTTTGAAGAACCTCTGCTGGCCAGGAAGGATGAGTTGGTCTGGAGACAGCTGTCTTGGCTTTACGGTATTGATTCAGGATAGTTTGAGATTCTCTAAGACATCTTGCCATGAACTGGTGTGTAGCTCAGCTGCTTTGTTGCACCCTGAAGAACTATAACGAGTCTAAAAAGCAAGATGCGTTTAAAAAAATGCAATGGATGAATTGTGAATACATGGAAGCACTTGTAACCTGTGTTTTCAATTAAATTTGTCACAGGAGTGTCACAGGATGCTAGATTAGGGACTGGTACCTTGTTGTATATGAAAACAAATGAGGTGAAGATTCTTATGTCTAGAAATAAATATGTATCTTTAAAAACGTAGTAGTTTCACAGAAACATAGTGAAGACTTAATTGAATGATATATGTAACAGCGGTAGAAGACAATTAATTCCTACCCAGACAGCACAACCAGTTAGCTTTAAAGGAATGCAGGCAGAGATTTTCTGATTTGTTTCTTTCTGATGATGAACTGCAAGATCCAGGCACAGTCCAAAACTCATCAGTTGATTTTGCAAAGTATATTTAGCAAATGAACTCATGAAGAAAAGTAGCTAGTAGAAATGTACTTAAGCTTTGAAGAATCATACCCATTAACCTCTTTTTCAGTCGGTTAAAAAATAAGAAGCCTTAACCTAGTTTCTGATCAGCTTTTCGACCCTATGCTTTAGGTTTTGGATATCATCTCTTCCACAGAGTAATGGATAAAAATTCTCATGCTTAGTGTCCATTAAACTTTACCACTTTCTTGAGAATCATAATGAGAAATGATTGAGTACAATTTTGGATTTTGACCCATAAGCATTTATAAAGGAACTGACTAAGATTTTAAATATTATCATTTACAAAGCTATAGGTATGAAAATGACAGAGCGAATTTTTATTTTCACTAATCTTAAGATCTAGGCAACTAGCAAAAGATGCCTCTGCTCAATTTAAGGTGCAAATGAGACCATATGCCAAAGTCAACAATATGGATTTTATTTAACAATAAATATGAGATAGAGAGAGAGAAAGAAATAGAAAAGGGGAAAGGGAGAGGAAGAGGCAGAAGAGCAGGCAGGGTGTTGGAGAAAGAGAGAGAGGGCAGAGGGAGAGCTGGAGAAGAGGCACAGAGGTGGGGAAAAGAGAGGTGGGGAGAGAGAAGTGAGAGGAGTTTCACTTTGGGGTTCTCGGTGGTGAGACGGGACTTGGTTCAGTCTTCTGCTGGTAGTTTCTGTGCAGAAAGAGGTGTTGGGTCCACAGAGTCCATCACTGACTATCAAATCTTTTTGCTATTTATAAATTTTAACAAAGAAAGAAAGTAATGCTTATTGGCTACAAGTTACATAGTTTCCTTATTAACTATCATTCTATCTTCTATTGGTTAAATGATTCCCTCATTTCTTAAGCTAATTAGTCCGCATGCTCAGTCTTTCTCTTCTTTTGAGTCAGTGGGTTTCTTGGATCAGTGGGCCATGAATCAGTGGTTGCAATTTTCCCCTGCTGGAATTACCTTTGACCCAGCTGGAGCTGATTTCAGCACAGTTGCTGAGTTGGTTTTATTAGTTTGTTTCTTGTCCTGGGAGTTCTGCCAGATGTCCTTGTAGCCCCTAAATTTTGCATTTTCTGCACCCATTATCAGTGACACATCCTTATTTCCAAGTTTTGTTAACCTCCCCCTATGTCTGAGATCATTGAATTTATCTTTGGAGCACCAGGACCACAGTACCACCTTTATACAGCCCAAGTTCTGGGTATCCACAGAGGCATGTTTCGAGGGGTGTCGTGGTCATTGGTGGTCACAGATGCCATCTGTCCCATAACTTGGGGGGTTCTTTGTTTGACCAGTGATATACATATGAGCAGTTGCTTCTTTTCACAGTCTGTCATGTGGGGAAATATTGCCCATATGCCTTAAAGAGGATGTGCTAACCAGATCTCTACCAAGCTTCTGCCAGGCCTGGAATTAGCACTTTCCTGTCATAAATTTCTCCCTTCTGTGGCCTTAACAGTATTTGAGACAGGTAACTCTGCTTTTTAACTCCTAAGAACTATTGGTTAATAATTAAAAAAAAGTAAATATCATTGAATTTCTCCACTGTAATATACACTCTTCAGCTATTGCAACCTTTTCTGACCACTAAGGATGTGCTGTTTAGATTAAGGGTTGACTTGTTCAGTTTTAGATTTTTGAATTAAACAGAAAGAAATAAAAGCTTTGTATTTAAGAAAACACTTTCATGCTAAGAGTTTAACAGTTCCTGTAAAACTCTAATGTGCAAGAAATGTTAGAATTATAAATTGCAATGATAAATACTATAGTATTGTCTAACTTTTGACAATGTCATTCCTTCTTCCTGTAGAATGTATTGTGTTTAGGCTTAAACTCCGCTCTTCACTTGAATGGCCTCACCTTGAATAATATATGCAGTTTATATTAAACTATTAATAGTTTAATAGGAGGGCAGCAAGGATGGTGAACAGCCTTTAGGGGGAGCCCTCTGCGGGATGGCTGAGGTTACTTAGTCTGTTCAGCCTGGAGAAGGGGAGACTGAGGGGACACCTCATTGCAGTCTACAATTTCCTTTTGAGGGGAAGATGGGAAGTCTTCACTCTGGTGACCAGTGACAGGACCCAAGAGAATGGCCTGAATTTGTGTCAGGGGAGGTTTAGGTTGGATATTAGAAAGTGTTCTTCAGCTGGAGGGTGTTTGGGCACTGGAACAGGCCCCCAGGGAAGTGGTCATAGCACCAAGCCTGACAGAGCTCAAGAAGCATTGGACAATGCTCTCAGGCACATGGTGTGACTCTTGCGGCTGGAGCTGTGCAGGGCCAGGAGCTGGCCTCAATGATCCTTGTGGGTTCCTTCCAACTCAGCTTGTTCTGTCATTCTGTGATATACAGTTCTAAATATATGTAAAAGGAAAGTGATTTGAGGTATACATGTGTGAGAACTAGAGAAGATTTTGGGTGCAGTATGAAGACAAACTGTGTGGGTGATTAATATTCAGTGAAGCCAATGAAAATTTAATTCAACTAATTTAGGTAACAGAGCATCTCCCTTTCTTTTGCACTCCCAGTATAAATGCTATTTTCATCTCCATGGTGGTTTGTATTAGCTAATTCCTGCATAACTACAATTGCTGACAGTGAGTAAAACATTGTCTTTGCTCTTACAAGTACTCTTTGAAGCCTACAGAGTGACACTGGCACAGATTGTTAGTAATAATTGAAATTACTTTTCTGAAAGTAACTTATCTCATCCTAACACACCTTATATTTCTGTCTGCTGTAATTTTCAGGCTTATGTCCCTTTCCGGATGTACAAAGAAAGCCATAGAGAATAAGTACAGAGTACAGGATTCATTAAAAACTGTTTGAACACTGTGCAGAGGATGTGCTGGAAAAACACACAGAATGAATATTGACTCGTAATGTGTGTTGGGAGTGGGAGAATGATGCATTTCAGAAGAAGCTTACTTTTGATTACTTAAAACATTCCTTCTGTCTTTACTGAAAAAAATCTGTCTAAAATATGTATTCCTACAGGAATGTGAAGAATACTCTATATTTTAAAAAAATTGTTAGAAATGGTTTGGCAGGAATCTGTGTGCTTATTAAAAGATGGTAATTATGGTCTTTTCAGTTAGAGGGCAGAAAGCAGATTTCTAGGTTTTTTTGTGGGGTTGTTTTGTTTAGTTTTTATGTGAGGTCAAAAATTGAATGCTCCTGTTACAATGTATAATCAGGAGAAGAGGAATTACAGCAGTCAGAAAAAATAGAGGAACAAAGTAGGTGAATAAGGTACAAAATCTGCTATTGTAGTTTTTTAAGTTTTTAAGGAATATCTGTTCCTTTTGATCTCACTTTCTCTAATGACATGAGAAACATTAAAAAAAAAAAATCACAGAAAGATGAAATTTAATTTATTACCCCAAATATAATTCAGCATATTTTTCATTACATCCTTGCTCATTCATGCTTTCTCTGGCTCTGTGAGTCTTTGTGTTCCAGGCAGAGTTTAACAGAATTTCAGGCAAAGAAGGACCACTGTTTTCCCTCCAGGCACAAGGTGTGGCTGCTAATCCCAGCTGGGTCTTTCGGACAATCAGGAAGAGTCCAACAAGAAGAATGGAACTGAGCCAGGTTACTCCACCTGACTACTATTGAATGGGGACTATCCATCATCACCATCATATCATTATGGATTTTTTTTTCAGTGTTTATTGCTTCTGAAGGAGTACATAGCACAAGAAGTCATTGTAAAATTCTCTTACTTCCTCAGGTTCTTCACACCATTTTTACATAACTAGAGGATACAGATGAGTTGCAAAGTAGTGATTAATGGGAGACAGCTGACTATTTGCAGATTTTGTTTGTTATTAATTATGTGCAGTCTTTATGATTAGATCATTATTTTAAACCAATTAAGTGTCCCTTGATGGACTCCTGAGTTGTATCTAATTATGATAATTGCTGAAAATATTCTTGCGAGATTGTTACAGCTCACTGTGATATGTGCTTAACCTTGTCTAAACATTGTGAAAACAAAATAATTAATCCTTAGTCATATAAATATACATATTAAAGATGTTATGCTTCCAAAAGGTAAATTGGCACCATTCAATGTCTAAATACTGGATAAAGATTTGAAGAAATAATCTGACTTTTCTCTGTGGACAGTAATTACAACATGTCTGGTGAAATCACTTTTCTGATTTAGAATAAGAAGAACTCATTCTTGAGAAGTTATGGGACAGAGAACAAATGGACGGAAGTTCCAGAATTACTTCATTATGTTGATATGATTTTATTTAGAGATGTATACCTCATGCAAAATATTTTGTAAGTGGGATGAGATTTACTAAGAGAGAGACTGACTCCAGGAAGCATGCACATACCCTATGTGTATGAATAGTTCCTCATCAGAATCCTCTTGGACAACTCATTGCATACATGCTTTTCTTCAGAGTGCTGTTTCTCTGCAGAGACTGCCTTTTGAACGCAACATTCAGCTTTAAGGCTGTGACCTAATTTCAAACATAGTATATTTTCATTAGCCTTCTATATTTAGTTTCTCCCAAATGCATGTCAGAATTGCATTTTTCCCTGTATTTTTAGTAGTGTGCTTTAAGAGATGCTCTATGTTAATGAGCAGTAGTAGTGTGGCCTTCCACCCTGAAGGGGAAGGGAGAACCCAAGATTTGTAGATGCCCATAGTTGAAAAGCAACGACAAAAGTCAGAGGGTCCACAAACACTTGCAAAGTTTTATTAATACATTATACACACAACATGGAAATTGGCATAAGCTAGTCCCTTTTCTTATAGTATAAACCCAAAGCTGTGGATTCTAAACAAGGAATAGGGTGAAAGAGAAGAGGGTGGGAGGGAAGGAAGGAAGGAAGGAAGGAAGGAAATGATAGATTTTCATTTTGTTTTCCATTTGCATGGATGCATTTCATTTCATAAGGTGCTCTGTGGGGTCATTTGGGAAATACAGACTTTCCCAGTGTCAATGAGCCCATTTTGACTCCCAAAAGCAGAAACTGATTTAAATAATCTGTCACAGTATTAATATTAGTAATGCTTTCTTCTTCAGTGCTCTGAGAATTTAGTTGCTTGGCTTTGAATATAAAATGCAATAAAGTAGGAACAGTGTTGAAGGCAGTATGTATTTTTAGGCAATGAAAATGTTGTTTCAGCAGATAATGGTTGGAGAACCAATTTCCCCAACACCATTTTAGTAGGTTTATTCATGTTTTTTTTTTTTTCCTAGCCATCACTGTGCCTTTATAATTTGGTTTTGCCTCAGTACTCCTTCCATATCAAGACATAATTTAACTTCTTTTTTATTCTTTTCAAAAAGAGAAGACTCAGTTTTCCCCACTCAAGTTAATCACAGTTATACTAATATCAGTTTGTTCTCTGTTTTGTGTGGAAGAAGTCAAGACAGAAGCAGTGGAAATAGTTCAGATTTGTCATCATCATACTCATACAGAAACAAACCATCCACAGCAATGAAAATAGGAATTTTGTATGTGAGGAAGAAAGGTACATTGCTCCCACATAAGCTCCTTTTTTTACCATATACTCACTGCAACTTCCCTTGATGTAACTTGACTGGTGAATTCAGACCTAGTTGTTTGTGAACACTGTAACCAAAAACTTCACAAGCAGATTCCTGCTCACTTTGGTTTTGATAGTTTTAGTTTACTCAGCTAATTTTGAGATCCTTCATTCTAAGGTGTTTGGGAATCTGTTTGCTGATCTAATTACACAGATATCTAAATACACAGATATGAAGGAATCCAGAATAGCAAATTCATTTATGGAAACACTGGTACTCATACGTGTTCTCTGAAGAATGTCCCTTATCTCTAGAATAAAGTTTATTTTCTAATGTTATTTTCTGCCATAGAATTTTACTTTCAGAGAGTATCCTATCATGTAGATACTTTTTTATTTATATCTTTTCTCACCATAAGTGGTTATTGTTATTCTCTACAGTGCCATTGCAGCAAAACTTACCGGCAGCAGGACTTTGGGTTCTCATTACATATTTTTCTACTCTTCAGATATTGTTTTCTGAAACATACTTTCTCAGTGTTCTGGGACGTTTATGTCAGTGGTTTATAAGCAGAAAAGAAGTGATTCTGGTAGAATGGGAAAGCCTTGGCTTATTGTTCCTGTTTCTTGCCATGAATACTCTAAGGAAAATTTCCAATCCACTTGTCAATGGGAACAGTGCCCACATAGCAGATGGCTATGAGTGAAAGCATACAGAAGATCACGTCCACACATTAAATATGTTTACTGAGGGCAGACTTCCCAGGCTAAAATTTCATGTATATGCAACTCTTGTGCCAGCGACTGGGAGGATATGCTACTATTAGTGATTTCCTAAAGAAGTCTAACTTGGAGAAATTAAAACATTTGTCTGCATAAAAATCTTCATGAGACGTCTTCCATGAAGAAAAAGGGAACATTTTATTTTTCATGTGGGATTAACAACAATTTTTAGATTTTATTTTTAAAACTGTACATGAAACATTTAAATAAAAACAAAAAGAAGTAAGTGTATTATTATTGAACAGAAGACGAATTATTACATAAAATTAACGCAGCTGTTTATGCCCAAATTATCATAGTGTTAATAGCTGAAAGTGAGATGTATTGGTTCCCCAGATTTTTTATCTTTTTTTCTGTTGAAAAACTAATTTGTTATCAGATTCTACAAAGCCTATCTGTGTCATTACATTACTACAGAGGAACTTGCTCACCTAGATACAATTGAAGAATGTCACCACTGGCTTGCTTCAATAAAGTCTGTTCCTCTGTTGCTTCTTATGGGACACGTTTATCATTGTCATTTATTTCATAATACCACTGTGTCTGTTGATAAAATCAGCAAACAAGTCCAGGGTAATCTGTTCTAGATACTTGTCCTTGAATCGTATTTTTCGTACCAGCTACACATGATTGTATGATTTGAAATAAATACAGCTATTAAATCTACTTAGGATCCTGGTCAAGTCAAATAATCAATAGGTGGTCTTAAACTCCTCCAGTCCAAGAAAAATGATGGAAAGTGACTACAGTGTTTAAATGAGTGCAGAATATAACTTTTAGGTTTTTTTTTTTGTTTTGTTTTGTTTTGTTTTGTTTTGTTTTGTTTTGTTTTGTTTTGTTTTGTTTTGTTTTGTTTTGTTTTGTTTTGTTTTGTTTTGTTTTGTTTTGTTTTGTTTTGTTTTGTTTTGTTTTGTTTTGTTTTGTTTTGTTTTGTTTTGTTTTGTTTTGTTTTGTTTTGTTTTTTGTTTTTTTTTTAATGAATAGACTAGTGTCCTTACGCTTTAAACTACATGATAAGTGCAGCTAGGATTGAAATTTAAATACTGAAATTTAATATCTGGTTATTACTTCAGTCAAGGATATACTATTTGAATAGATGCATTATTGAAAGAATTATTAAAATATTTTTAGTATTAGCACACATATAATAGAAAGAAATATTTCTCTACGACTTGATTTTTGCTAATCAGCTGTTCTATATTTTAGAGCTTTTTCAACTTGAATTGTGGCAATTTTTAAATATATACTTAAATATATTTCATATTGTTATTTGAAAGGTTATATATTGAAGCCTGTAAGCCTCTGTTTAATGGGTTAAAATCTGGTGAAAAAAAATGAAAATATGATGCTTATTTAATCCTTTGGGAAGCGGAGGCAGTGTCTGCTACTTCCTTATAAACTATAATCCACCTTCACTCTTCTTTATGCTGGTGAGAATGTAATCTTTTTGGAAAATGGGAATCTCATTCTTCTATTCTATAAGACTTCTTTAAGTCTTATATTCTTTAAAAAAAACTCAAGTAGTAACACTGACTGTCAAAAAAATTTTGGTACCTGCCAGGAGATTACTCTATTGTATAAATTATGCTAATCTGTGGGAGGCATTTTTTGAAAACCCCATTCAAATAACAGACTGGTTTAATCCTGAATTACAGAAAGATCTGAAAATATTTCACTGAGCAGAACATTTAACTGAACTGGTTTTTTGGGGGTCTGTTAGAAAGACTCAGCAGACACTGGTGGACTTCAGAAGCCAGGTGTCTGGGCATAAGGTACTACCATCTGAGTAAATATGGTAAAATCTAAAACGTAGATAACTTAGACTACATTAAGGAATGCATTATTTGCTTTAAGATAGGGCTTTCCATAACCTTAATTGAACCTCAATACTAAAAAATATGCTTATTTTTTGAATTTTGCAGAAAAGTCCATCACATCTTTAAAGGCAGGAGGGATGTGACTTCAGATACATAGAAATTCCATTTTAGGCAGGATACAGAACTTATGACTTAATTTTCAAATTTATTCCCTTCTTCTCCTTGTAAGAACTGGTTCCATCCTCCTCTGCCCTACAGAAAAATATCTGTTTTAAAGGGTTTTGCCAATGACTTATTTTTGTTGTTGTTAATCACTAGCATCTGATTACATTATAAAATATGTGGTCTGGACTAACACAGAATTATTTCACTTCAAGTAAGACTTTAGCAGTTTAGCAAGCTATGTATATTATTTGTCTAATAAGTTAGCCATATCTTCTTGTTTACTTTATTGTATTTACTCACAAATCTTTGTCTAGTGAATTACAATATCGCTGTTTAAGATGTTAACAGTGTTCAACATTAATAAAATGAACAATTCTTAGTACAACTATTATAGCCTAAAGTAATTTGAATAATTGAATACCACTTTGTCTAGAGAAAACCATTTGTAGCAGCACTTGTTTTTTCAAATGAAAGCACAGTGAAAACTCCAAATGTTATGTTGATAAATGTTTTGTAAAACCTGCTGATCTCATTGCATATGTGTGGATAAGGCACCTCGACACTGATATTCTCTTAACATTATTTATAGCTGCAGCAAAAAGCAAATGGTAAGTGCACTCAAGTGCACAGAATGTTAAGTGTATAAGATGGCAGCTTAAAAAGAGATCTATGTACTCAGAGGAGAAATAGCCTTTAGGGTGTTCACAGCAGGAAGAACCCTGGAGAGCAGATGAAAGCAGGTGTAGAAATGACAGAGTATTTCTTCTTTCCATTGAAGATGTTGAGAATTTAGTTCAAGGGATTGCAGTTTCAATCTACTCATTTTTCAGCTTTCTTTGTTTGACTTTTACTGTGATTAGAAAGGATTATAATAAAATATTTAGTGTAAAGAAGATGCAGATTAGGTAACCTGCCATAGTGACCTTGAAGATCTCATGAAAACTTCAGAAGAAAATACCCAACAGAGGGGGGAAAAAAAAGCCAATTATAAACTGGGGTAAAGGGAATTCAAACCAGACAGAAACCTAGAATGTCTCTCAAAAAACACACTTAAACTAGAACATGCCACTTTGATGAAAGGTTAATAAAATGTAAAAAATATATAGAAAAACTCAGTTTTCATACCATGTTTACCATTGTATAAAATGGCAAAAAATAGCTATCACATTTATTTGCCTGAAGAAAACCAAGCTAAGTGACCCCAAGCTGCATGGGGAATACGAGATGCCTGAGAAACGGGCTACCATCCAGAGGGCACTGGTCAAGCCTGAGAAGTTGGCCCATGGAAATCTCGTAAGGTTCAAGAAGGCCAAGTACAAGGTGCTGCACGCAGGTCAGAGCAAACTGCACTGCTATTACAGGTTGGAGATGAACAGATTGAGAGCAGCCCTGCAGACACGGGCTTGGAGGGATTGGTTGATGAGACGCTGAACATGAGTTGGCCATGCGCACTCTCAGCTCAGAGAGCCAACAGTATCCTGGGCTGCAAAAAACTAAGTGTGACCAGCAGGTCTAGGGAGGAAATTGTTCCTCTCTACTCTGCCCTCATGAGACCACACCTGGACTATTGCATCCAGCTCTGGGGCCCCCAGCAAGAGGGAGATATGCAGCTGTTGGAAAGGGTCCAGAGGAGGGCTATAAAAACTATCACAGGAGATGGAGCCTCTCCTGTGAGGACAGGCTGCGAGAGTTCGGTTTGTTCAGCCTTGGGAAGAGAAAACATCAGGCAGGTCTTATTGCAGCCTTTCAGTACCTAAAGGGGTCTTAAAAGGATGAGATGAACTTTTCAGCAGAGCTGGTTGTGATAGAACAAGAGTTAATTGTTTTAAATTAAAAACGATTAGATTCAGACTAGATGTAAGAAAGAAATTTTTTGTGATGAGGGTGGTGAAACACTGGAGCAGGTTGTCCAGAAAGGTGGCAGATGCTCTGTCCCAGGAAACATTCAAGGTCAACCTGATTTAGTTGAAGATGTCCTGATCATGGTAGGAGGGCTGGACTAGATGACTTTTAAAGCTCCCTTTCAGCCCAAACCGTTACATGATTTTATTCTATGATAAAAGTAATCTCTCATACCCCATCAGTATCTTTAACCACCTCATTTTAATCACGATGTGGCTTAGAAGTTGAGCTTTGTCTAACCTACCACTTCAGCTGTTTGGAAGTGTTACACTAGTAGTAGTATATTCTAGCTAGTGTCACAAGACTTGTATCGGAGCTACTTTGGGGAATAAAGAAAAGAAAACTTCTCTGAATGGTTCTATTCTAAATATTATATTTATTCAAAGTAAACTTAGACTCATTTAAGTGAATTTTTCTGAGTGCACATGTAAACTTTAACATGATAATTGAAATGCCAGTATTTACAGTAGTGTGCCAACAGAAATTCTAGACTTTTTTAGAGATACTTCAAAATCATCATATCCCTTGTCTCACATTAGTCTTAATTTCAAAAAATATGTGTTTAGATAATATTATGCATGTATTTATTTACTAAGTTCATAAACTAATTGGAAAAAACACATGCATAAGAGAGCTGTTTTTCATGTTTTAGGAAAGATTGGTGTTTCTAGTTATGAAAGGAACACTTAAAGTTAGTTTTACTTCTTTTCTTCTGGCAACTAATGAAAATTTTGTGGAGAATAACCCGATCTTGCTGCTGTATTATCATTTCAGAGTTGCTGGTGCAAATGTGTGATATTGCCTTCTATCTGTTGTAAGGAAAGAGTGAAGTTATTGTCCAGTGAATGAATTGTTCTTCCAATAGTGTGTAATAATCACATTTTTTGAAGTGTCTCAGAGTCCCATCTGATCTCCTCTTGTGTGTTTACTGTAAATTGGAATTTTTGTTATGGTTAGCATGTCAGAGATTTCCTACATCAGTCTGTTCAACGCTGGCTAAATCCCATTTGTGACTGTTCAGCCACACTAGCAAATGTAATAAACTTGGTTGAAAAAAAGCTTGCATTTCCTAAGATTTCTCTCAATTTTTCTCTACGCTGTACATTGTAATAGCAAACAGAGAGTAATCACCCACACTGCAGGGATCATGCAACTCAGCATGAGAAAGATATAAGCATGAGGAAGATATAATTTACTGTAAGGCAAGGAACAAAATCACCTGACAATTGCTAAGGTTATATCTTACAAGTTCAACAAGAAGAAAGGAACAGGGTTTGGTTATTTTTATTTTTTGTATAATTTTATATAATGCAGAAGAGCAGTAAACTGTAAGACTAATTTGATAGTGTCAAGTTAATGACTGGACTCAATCTTAAGGCTCTTTTCAAACCTAAATAATTATATAATTCTAAGAGATTCCTACAAATATAATTTTGTGCTAGAGCTTAATGAAATCAGTAAAAATCTAATGTTAAGCTTTGGATCTCTCTGCTTACAAAGGGGATCTGATCTCAGTATTCTATTTAATATGCACCCACAGAGAATAAGGCTGGTCAGTAAAAGAATCCTCAACCAAGCTAGTGGAAGAAGAGTTGTCTCTATTTGCCATATGGCTGCTGCAAGGGCTTAAAAGGCAGCATGCAGTGCTGTAGCAATTTCTTGGGTGGTATATTATTATTACTATTATTATTATTATTATTATTACTACTATTATTATTATTATTATTACTATTATTACCATTATTACTATTATTATTATTTCTTCACTGTCAAAACATTGGAGGTTATGCATATGCAGATGGTCTTGATTAATTAGCCCGGTAATTTCTGAACTGCAGGTGTCAGATCTTTGCCCGTGAGGAATTGGCAGCAAGTAATCTCCCTCCAGAAGTGACTTTGATCATGCTCAGCTTGGTTGTAGCTTAAAGTTTAGACACGGTTTTACAGGGATTCTTTATTATATATACAGACAGAAGCATTATTGCTGAAAGCATGAGAAATATGTACTGATTTTGTTTATTACTGTCAGTTAGAAGTGTCAAGGCAAAAGCCTTAAAAATATAAGCAGTAACAGCTCTCAAGTCCAAATAAGAAAGGAGAGGATTTGCATTTTAGACTGTAAAAAAGGAAGGGCAAGAAGAAGAAAGAGAAGGACACCACTTACTGTTTTAAAGACAAAAAGGAGGAAAATATTAGTGGCTATTGACTGGAAACAATGAAAAATTAAATGTGAATAGCTGTAAAAACTGCACTGTTACTTAAGTGCAGAACTTGGGAGGGAAGAGATAAAAGAATGATCACAATTGTAAGAGAAAGGGAAACAGAGCAACAACAAGCATGTATCAAGAGAACAGACAGGTGACCTTCAGGCAAATGACAGAAGTAGAACACAGGACTAAAATATTCATACCTGAATAAGAAAAGGTATAGACTTATGTAACAAAAGATTTTTTTTTCTGAAGATGAATGGTAGCAGAGCATAGTCAGACAACAAGTGTATGGGTTACCTTTGAAAAACAGGATATAGGACCAGGTTGCTTCCTACATTCCAGGTGTTTTGGATAACAGAAAAACATGCCTTCACATTACCACTACATATATATGTGTGTGCGTGTGCGTATGTATTATGCAAATGTAAATACACATGTGCATTTTTACAATCATATGAAGAGTTGGATATGGGTCCAAATCTGCTGTAAATTTTCATTCTTTACATATATATGTTGGTACTTTTAAATTATACATATTTGTTAGTTGGCCATGCTTTTAATTCATTCATTTACTTCTCTTCACTATGTCCTTACTTTGATTGAGTTTTTAGAATGATGAGGGACACAAAACCTGGGTCATTTACAGTGAATTTTAAATCATTCTTTTGAAGAAATTATGTGATGTAATGCTGAAACAAAGAGAAGTGCATCCTGGAAGAGCTCTTTTCAGTCTTAGATGTTTCTTCAGTTCCAAGATAGGACTCTACTGGTTCCTACAGCCTTGTTTCCAACATTAAACTGGCAGAAATTTAGGCATATTTTACCTCTGTTTTCTTTAAGAAAATAAGCCAACATCCCTGGGAATACACGTGTAGTTCCCGTGAGTTAACAGCTCTGAGATTTATATACTATGCCTGATTGTGAATCTTTTACAGATAGACAGCTGCTCAAATTAATAACACGTCTGATGTCAACAATTGTGCAATTGCTGTACTCTTGATGGAGTTCTGCTGTGTGAAAAGTATCTCCACTAATTTCAGTAGAACTCAAATAAAGCTCTTGTGTACTTGATCCATATAGTGGTGGTGACATTCCTAAACTTGTTAAATTTTGGCTCTTCAGACAGATAGTTGTGCTGTGAGAGTCCCTTTTGTTTTGCATGCTAAGGAGAATCATAAAGGGAGCACTGTGATCTTCATTCATATTCATTAACAAATTATATCAGAAAAGACGGATTTTTGGATCTAGTGCAATAATTTTATCTTTTTCCTACCTCTTGGGTCCCAACTGTAAGTTAGTACAAAGAAATAATTCATATATGCAGATGTGTGTCATAACTTTCACATGTTGCATTATTTGTTTCATATGGCTTTTCTGTTGAATATATTGCCTTTTCAGAGTTTTATACTGTCTGTCCAGTCTCTGCAAGGTCATAATCTTCTTCTACCTTTGCTGTTGTCTTACTTATCCTGCCACTGGTATGCTTTGTTTTTGTCTTTCTTTTCCTGAGTTGTTTTTGCCACTGTTTTTGAAGAATTCAGGGGGGACTGATAACCTTTTTAATAGAGATTTACCAACAACCTTCACGACTATATTGTTAGAACATAATTCGGTGTGCAGTTTTTTTTCCTGTAGGAAAAATCTTTCAAATCTTGCATATAAAACAGTACTTTTTCCCTGTGAAATAATTTATAGGGGATTATATGGTCTGCATAAAATGCTGTTTTGTCCACAAGAAAATTACTTTTGTGTCCTATAGAGCAGTCAGGATGATTTCTGGCAATGTTTTATTTCTCCTTTGTGACTTCTCGCTGACTAGATGCAGTCCACCATAAATGCATTCTCATCAGAGTCTGTTTATGCACGGCAGTGTTGGAAGTAATAATCACTTGGGCTTTCTAGCATATGAGTCAGTAAATACATAAACAGGTACAGATTTATGACTCTGCACTTCAGAGTATCACAGTGCTTGATATATAGTGCAGTCAACTTTATCTGAATGTCACAGAGGATAGTGAATATCTCTGTAATACCAAGGTCATTTTCGATGTAATTAATGGGTTGGGATTTCTTTTGTAACACAGTTTCAAATAACTTGATTTCTCCTAATCAGGGTTATTGGCTATGGAATGGGTGTCCTTGAAATATGTTAATTATCCTGTGAACTACAAGCATACAGATATTAAGTGTAGGCTGATGTCGTTTTACCAGTGTGAGTATTTTAGTGGATAGCATTTCTCTTGGAGATATATTCAATGTTTAGCAGGTAACACAAATTTCAAAGTGTTTATTCACATTACGAGTGCTAGTGAAGCCTTCTTTGGTGCATTTAATGGAGGAACTCTACTCTCAGTGGATTAAATATTTCAGTCTGCAAAACTGCCAGCGCTCACTGTTCACAAGGTAACTACATTTTATCTCACCTTCACCAGTTTTGCTGAGCGTACACGAGATACATGACGTTGTTTTGCAGTGCTTTGTTTTGTGCCAAAGAAATATGCCATGGCTGTAAAAGCTATAGTAATACACCAATACCTTTTTTTTTCCTTTGCAAATGGGAGTGATAAACTTAGATAATACTCCAAGAGCCTCATCAACATATCTACATTTTTTTTATATGTAAAAGCAATCTTCTCAGTTGTGTCTTCTAGAACTAGAAGAAAAATAGTGACTTGTAGTGTTTCTGATCAGAATGCAAACCTTGCTCTGTTGTATAGGTGGAGATAAGACATTGGAAGAGATACCTTTAATAAGTAGGCATTATTTTTAGCATTCAATTTAAGCTGGCATGAAACTTAAATAGCAACTGTGGCTATTTAACAAATGTGAAAGTGAAGACCCAGTCTGGGACAGTGTGTGCTACATTCTGCATGGTTCTATTAGTCACATAAGAAAAGCCTGATGACAGCCCTTGCTCTTCAGAATTTTACTTAGTTCTGCTCTTTGTGATAAGTCTTCAGCTGCTCGTGTCAGGTGAGTCCTTGCAAGCTGTTTTAGTTATGAACTCTTACTATTCAATGTCTGGATATGCTGTGGTAGTCTGAGCTTGATTTGGAAATTTCAACAGAAATAAATCTTACTGAAGAAAAGATTAATTCTGTTTCATTTAAACCTTAAGTAAACCTTGGATTGTGCACTGTAGTATTAGATTTCATTATCATTGAATACATACAAGAAAAACTTTAGGGAATAATATAAGCATAGATTATCATCTCCTCTGGTCATCATGCTTGGACCTCCTGAGGAAAATTCCTTAATGATTTGTAATTTGAAAATTGTTTAACTTCCAGTGTCTTTCTTTTTTCTTTTTTTTAAATTTTTTTAGAAAATAATTCAAGTCAATCTATGAAAAGGTATTACCATATCATTATTTTTCTATTCACTGGGGGTTCTGTCTGAACACAAGGAAAAGCTTATTTATTGTGAAGATGAGCAAGTACTGGCAAAGGTTGACCAGAGAGGTTGTAGATTCTCCATTCTTGGAAACAACCAAAAGCTGACTGGACATGGTGCTGAGCAGTCTTCTCCAAGTGAGTCAAATTGAGCAGAGAGTTGGACCAGATGGCCTCCAGATGTTCCTTCCAGCTTAAAGCATTCTGTGATTCCATAAAACTGGAACTGTTTAAGAAAGTTGATTGATTGTCGTTTTGATTACTTGAGTTTCTCTGTAAAAAATGTTTATGTTGTCATCATCTCTACACAACAAATTTCTTGATTAAGTTTTTGCAATACCTAGTAGAACTGCCTTTCAAGAGCTTTATATGACTTAGCTACATTTGGCTACACATTAATAGAAGAAATTATGTATGGTGGCAGAGTTTGAATTGTCTAACAACAAAATACTTTCTGAAAGAATTTTTTATGATATATTATTTTGCATATTATTTTGCTTTCTGCATTCTAAATAGAAAAGAACTGCCTTAGCAGAGACTGTCCTCTTCCAGAAGCCTGCTTGTTTGCAAACCACATGTATTCAGCAGCTTTGTTTTCACTCTCCCACTCTTAAGCTCTAATGCAGACTAGAATTTAGCAGAGGGATTTCTCACTGTTATTTCCACAGGCACAGAAATAGTGTGAGTGGGACTGTAACTCCTGGTTAGGAGGGTGTAGCAGGATACCAGAAGCAACATATCCCTGTGTATGGCAGGCAGTTTGGGGTACAAGCAACTACAGAAACTTCCACTTTTATATTTTGACTTCCCTCAGTTTATCTATGCATCATACTCAGCAATAGGATACATTGTGGCTTCTAGTCCATTTTAACAGAGGAAACATATAGAAAGAAGGATGTCTCTATGTACATTGGTTAGCAATATATGGGTGGCTCCAGGTGGATGCTGCAACATCAGAATGAACTGTCTTCTGTGGAGGCATGAAGGGCACTGAAGAACATGTAATTTCTTGCCACTTTGCCAGAGAGCCTGAGCACTGATGCTGTATCTGAAGTAATGAGGTTCAGCAGAAATACTGTAAGGGCTTAGATTAGTTCCATTCTCCTTTTGATTGAAAAGATTTCTTGAATTTTGGACATGGTGTTAAGAAGAACTGGAAGATCAAATAATGCTTGATTAAGTTGAAAGGCTCCACAGTCAATAGCTGTAATGTGTACCACAAATCATGATTTCACAGCCAGATTTGTATTTAAATAAACTATAACAAATGAGGCACTTAACTTACATAAGGCTGTAAGTTCTCTGGCTGATTGCAGCAGTAGTGTCTAGGGCTTCCTTCCTCGTTGGAGTATCACCTGGCCAATCAACTGCTGTAAGAATGCACCACTAATCTAAGCCCTTACAGTATTTCTGCTGAACCACTACAATTAAACTTACTTGAGTGTCGCTGTTGAGCGCTAGCCGAGTGCAAGAACCAGACTGGATCGGGTGAGGCGGAATTCTGATTTTATTATTTAATTCTAAAACTTATATAGACTTTTAAAAGTTTCTCCGGATTGGGTCAATTCAAAACCTCCCCCTAGGCCCATAGGCCAGGTAGAACTGCCCATCTTTCCAGAGACAGTTTCAATAACATCCACACCTTATCTTTATTTATAGAACACAGGGAGAAGAAGAGAAAAATTCCTATGGGAAAGAATCCGTGCTACCACACTTGAGGGCAGAAGAAATCACAAGGTTGAATATTAGAATATGTGGTCATTAACTTGGACCACTTATGATCACTACATTGATGATTCCTGAGAACAGCTGTGACCATGAACTTGTAGATTAGACAAAGCCCAAAGATTGGCACATAATAGTACTAGCGTTATTTTTAACTAGCAATCAAAGACTATGGCATGGATCAGATTATGGGGAACTTAATTTTCTGAAAATTTGGTTTAGGAAAATTGTAACATCTCATTTGTGTCTCCACTTTTTCTTCTGCTATCTCCCTTGACTCTTTTTCTCTATTTGGCCATTACACATTTTTTTCTGTCACTTACAGTTATTTGACTTTATTGCTTACCATTAAGATTCTTCAAAGTTTTTTTTTGGGGTATGCTGGCATTGTATTGTATGTGAATTGTTTCCATATTTTCATTATTTTGATGATTTCTTAATTTCATTGTATTTATAATGAATAGGTAAAGTTAGTAGCTTCCATAAGGAGGTGTTGATACAGAAAAGAGGAAACTATCCAACCACTTGAAAATTTTCAAGATAGGTCTGACTACTGACGTAAAAGCTAGTAAAAACCGGTTGAGTATGCAAAGATAAAATTAGGGCAGTATACTACCAAACTTAAAAGAAACAATGTAAATTGAATCAAAATTACGTAAGTTAGTAACAGCATTAGACTGCAATTGAATAAATTCCAGTAGACCAGATAATCAAATTTTAAGGGCTAAATTACATGTGGAGCTTTTGCTGATTAACTCCATGCATAACGTTTTTTCTTCCCAAAATAAGGACCGTCTTTTTTTCAGTCTTGGTGCCACTGGACATTCTACCTTTATGTCATCTCTATTTGGAATGATCCAATAAAAGCTAAAAAACTATACTGTAAAAAGAGAAGAATTCAGGTAGCTTTCTGTTGATTGTGATCACAATTAAGTGGTTCATCCAGGTAAATAAAAAAATTAAATTAGAACTGATGATATGTAGTAATGGTTTATCCGAGTGAATAATGCAGCATTTGAAGTCAGTCACAACTTAATATAGAGCATATTTGGAATTTATCACTGGATGAGGAAGAAGGCGTGATTCTTGCAGTGTGATGAACCATTAGTTCAGGTATTGTGAATAACTCAGATACAGATTTTTCTACCTTATTTGACATCAGCTTGAAACTCCAGTTCTCCATCATGACCCACAGCTAATGATGAATGAACAGATGTTATCTCTTTTTCTGTGCACTCAGGTTTGTTCTGTTTTTAAGACAGGCCTAGTCCAAGTGTAGACCGGTAGAGAAAAGTGAGCATTACAAACAGCAGACTTGCAGATATGTGTCCTGTGCATGTTTATGCATAATTTTCCTCAAGTATAATCTAAACTATAGAATCACAGAATCACAGAATCACCAGGTTGGAAGAGACCTTCAAGATCATCGAGTCCAACCCATGCCCCACCACCTCAACTAAACTAAACCATGGCACCAAGCACCACATCCAATCTCTTTTTAAACATGTCCAGGGATGGTGATTCCACCACCTCTCCAGGTAGACTATTCCAATATTTTATCACCCCTTCTGTAAAAAATTTTTTCCTAATATCCAACCTATATTTCCCTTGGCACAGCTGAAGACTGTGTTCTCTTGTTCTGTCAGTTGTTGCCTGGAAAAAGAGGCCAACCCCAACCTGACACCTTTCAGGNCTGCAAATTTACTGATGAAAGATTCAATGCCCTCATCCATGTCATCAATAAAAATATTAAACAGAACTGGTCCCAGCACAGACCCCTGTGGAACACCACTAGTGACCGGCCGCCAGTCGGATGCAGCACCGTTCACCTCCACTCTTTGGGCCCGGCCTTCCAGCCAGTTCCTGACCCAGCGAAGAGTGCCCCTGTCCAAGCCATGGGCTGCCAGCTTTTCCAGGAGTATGTTGTGGGAGACAGTGTCAAAGGCCTAGCTGAAGTCTAAATAGACAACATCCACAGCCTTTCCCGTATCCACCAGACGGGTCACCTGGTCATAAAAGGATACCAGGTTGGTCAAACATGACCTACCCCTCCTAAACCGATGCTGGCAGGGTCTGATCCCCTGGCCATCCTGTAAGTGCTGCATGATGGCACTCATTATAAACTGTGCCATAACCTTACCTGGTACTGAGGTCAGGCTAACTGGCCTGTAATTACCAGGCTCCTTCTTCTTACCCTTTTTATAAATGGGCGTTTTTATAAATTGGCCATCTTCCAGTCATCTGGAACCTCACCACTGAGCCAGGACTGCTGGTAAATGATGGAGAGTGGCTTTGCAAGCTCATCTGCCAGCTCCCTCATCACCCTGGGATGGACCCCATCTGGTCCCATAGATTTATGAATAGCCACTATTATGAATAGTGGCTCAGCAGTTCCCTGACTGCCTCCTCCTGGATAACAGGGGGACCATCCTGCTCCCTGACACCATCTACGAGCCCAGGAGGACAGTTGTCCTGAGGTCCATCCATCTTTCCAATAAAGACTGAGGCAAAGAAGTCATTAAGCACTTCCGCCTTCTCCTCATCTACAGCTATTAAATTCCCTTCCACATCCAGGAGACAACAAAGGTCAGTCTTACCCTTCCTTTTGTCATTAATATATTTGTAAAAACATTTTTTATTATCCTTTACAAGGGCTGCCAAATTAAGTTCAAACTGAGCTTTGGCCTCCCTAATTTTTTTCCTACATGCCCTAGCAACCTCCTTAAACACTATCCAAGAGACCTGACCCTCCTTCCAAGGACGATACATCCTCTTTTTATTC
>VZTH01003230.1:15612-30342 GCA_013397815.1 Aleadryas rufinucha | reverse complement strand
CAGCTGGAGCGCGGCGGGGTGCGGGCAGCCTGCGCTGCCGGCTATGTTTGGAAACTTGAACGCCAGATCGCGCCCTCACCCTCCTCCCCGACCGCGCTGCCGGCCCCCCGCCGCGGCACCGCGGACAGGGCGCGCATGCACAGTCGTCGTCGCCGTGGTGGCGGGTGGGGGGGGGTTTTTTGGTTGGTTGGTTGGTTTTTTTCCCTGACTGCGCTTTCTAAGTTCAGATGTCTCGCTTTCGGGATTTTGTAAACCCGCGGTTCGTCCCGCTTTGCTTCCGTGACGGCTGCGCGGCGTTCTGCCACCGCGACTGTCGGTGGGATTCCCGTGCGCTCCGGCTGCTGAGGCAAATGGGGGGATCCCGCCTTAATATCTGATTTCGTGTTTCTTTTTCAGTGATCCCAGTGACAGAATGACACAGTTTTTGTAAGCCTGTGACTGCATCAGAAGCTCTTCCACTTTTGATTTGTTTAAACCAGCCATGTTTGCCAAGTGTTTAAGGTTGGGCTGGGAAAGATAGTGCTGTGCATTGCTCAAGGGTGTAGGAGAGGCCAGGCAGGTGAGTAATCGCTGTGATCTCATCTCGCTAATGCAAAGGGACATAGGATTTCCCCGGCGCTGTGAGAACACACGGCTTTTTTTTCTTCTTCTTCTATTTCCCCCTTTAAATAGCTAGCTAACATTTGCATAACACTGTTAACAGGCAAATTACTCAAAACAACCTTGGTTCATGCAAATAAGCCGAGAATTCATTCCACTGGGAGGAAAAAAAAATAAAACCCCCGAAGCTTGCGTTCTCCCGCCCGCCATCCCCGAAGTTGCCCGCTCTCCACCCGGCCCCGCGGCCACACTGGTGCCCGTGGTGGCCAGGAGGGGCTCTGCAGAACCCGCTTTTGCTCTCGTTGCAGTCGGCAGCTGTTTTTGCAAACATCGACATCGCTGCCCGCGTCCAAAGAATAATAAACTGTCACCGCGGGGACGCGGTTCGGCCGGGACCCGGCGCGGTGCGCTGCGGGCGGCCACCGGCATCGCGTCACTGGCGCGCAGCCGGGCGCACGGTGCCCGTGGAGACAGCGCGCAGCGGGGGAGGAGGGGGGGGAGGGAAAGCTCTCGCACGCTTGGCGAAGGCGGAACCTCTCCCAGCTGGGCTGTGTTGGATGGATTTCTTTCTTTCAGTACCTCTTCCTGATTCCTTTGTTGCTAGAAACGCCGAAACTCCCGTCTATTAAAGGTTTCCCTCTGTGCTTTAAAAGGACTTAGTGTTTCTATGGCGAGGTGCCACGTCTCCCTTACACAGGCACGCTCAGCAGCCATGCAGCACCGAACGGGAAAGATACCTTCTATTCGGTTAATAACGTTTTGGAACTCACACGACAAAAAGACCTTCCTTTAAATATTTCATTTCATATCACCAATACGTCTCATTTCCATTTTTAGTTGTCTAAAGCACTTTATATGTGTCTGGTTCTAATCTATAAAGCTGGCAAATGAGTTTGATTATGTATGTGAGTGGAATTATTTTATAGGGAAGGCTTAATGAAATGCACACGTTGAAGTTACAGAAAGGGTAGGACCAGATAAAATACAGTTAGAAAATCAATTGTGACAAAGTGACTCTTTTTCAGGGGAAGCTTGTAGAAGCACTAAGTAGAGATACAAAAGTCTTTGAATTATGTGAGTCTCCTGTATGCAAATTGGCTGAAGAAGATGCGCTAAAGGGGAGGGGATTTCACACTTAGAAATTTCACACCTAAACTGTGGACATTACAGAAGCTTCACAGAAGTACGGCAGTTGAAAGCTGGTCAAAGTAAAAGTCTTTGCTTCCAGCCACAGAGATTTAGTGATGGCTGCAGGATTTCTACATTAATATGCCTTTACTTGACTAAACAAGCATGTGTTCCCTCTGGTTCATACTGGAATGTCAGCTCCTTTCCTATCCTTTTACTACCTCATGTTGATCTTCATATGAGGAGCAGAACTGGGCTGTGGTGAAAGGTTAGTTTCTGCTTAAAAAACTCGGGTTGAGAGAGCTGAAGCTTTCCCTTCATCCCGCTTGTCTGGGAATGCAGAACTGCAGCATATCCTGACTGTATTTCAGTCCCTGGGTTATACAAACCCAACACATGACAAGGCACTCCATGTGCTTGAACCGCCCCTCACCCTGGATCCTCGCTCCACTGAATCCTCCTGCAAGAAAGCCCTTTTTTGGTAAACTCACCTCACAGGAACAGACTTCTTGGCTCACAAGAGCAGTCTTTATAGTGGGTGTAAGTAATAATCACCTTAGATATAATCTAGCCTCAGAAAACCATTTACAGGTGCTGTCAACTCCCTTTATAGTTTGTGAATAGAAAAAGAGGAGAGATTAGCATCTGTGACCCAACCAAACTGCCTTTACTCTTACTTGCAGGATACACAGTTGCGGAAATATGTTTGTCTTTCCCTAATGATTAAACTTCGATTTAAACTTTGGTCATGGGCACGTACTGTACCATTACGCAAGCGGCACTTAAGGATGAAGTGTCAGCATAGCAACAATATGGCCAGCAGCAGCAGTGATCTCTGCAAAGCTGATTGATGAAGAGAACTGCAATGTAAATGCAAGTAAATGCCACATCGTGGCACCTTCACAGGGAACGAGTTGTCCGTATCAATCTAATCTGGGTAGGGAAAAATAGATTGAACGGTGTCAATGTAACAAGCTTCCCATCTATGGCAGCACTGTCCTTGCAAGGGTAGCAGCAAGCTTTCCTGCTCACCTTCTGCCTTTTCTCTTTGCCATATGAGTAGCGGGACAGGAGCAATCCAGATCGGTCTTGCTGGATTTATACTAAACATGTCTGGTGTTTATTTAGCTCTGATATAATCCAGGAATTAATATTACTTTTGGAGGAGGCAAAGAGGAAGCCCAAACAATGAATCCATTCAGGTGTCTAATCTGGCTAACTGAAAGAAAGAAGCGAGCAAACAAAAAATAGCATAAGAAACCCCCAAACAGTAGCTTGTTTAATGAGATGGAGGGGAGTGCAAGGAGGAATGGAGCTGCAGCTGCGAACAATTGCTACCCAGCTACTGCTTTTTGTGCAGGAACACAAGTTAGCACTGCGGATGCAGCATTAGGGATTCCGCAGAGATTGCCCAAAGTTTACGACCTGCCAGTAGTCCCAAGGGACCAGGACTACAATTTTCACAAGCAGAAGTGAAATCTACTAATTCCTTCCTTTCAGTCCTAGGATAAATACTGCCATCCGATAATCCCTTTCCCTTTATTCCTATTACCATCTTTATTTGAAATTACACTCATGCACATATGGGTGTGTGTAACAATAAAACGGCAGGTGAAGCACCGATTTAAATGAAGGAATCAAAATGATCATACAGAACACAGTGTGCAGGAGTCGGCCAGTACCTTTCCTAGTGCCACCAGCAGGTATGGGAAGCAGAGGGTGCAACACACCTTGAAGGATAAAGCAACAAAACCCAGGTGGCCCGGCTGCACCCCAGGCACTACTCTATGCCACTCCCAGACACGTAACCCCAAAACACGGGGGTTACTGTTGATCTGGATGAGAGAGGAGTACTGTGGATTGTCGATCAGCAGTCCAGCGTTAATTATGCAGAATATAGGACAGCCTCGAAGTTTGCAAGCAATAATAATTAGGAGCCCATGATCTCAGCAGTTTGGGAATGAACAGTCTGGCCTGGCTCTAAACGCTCACAGCCTGGGAATAATTTAACTCTTTCCTGCTCGCTTTACAAAGTTTGGCACTGATCACTGCAGCAGTCACAGCAGCTGGCTCTTCTGCAGGCACTCACCTACAGAAATGGCTCTTTTTTTACTGATCAAAACATCAGCTACAGATGGAAAAAAGTTACAAGAACGAGAAGGGTAGCGCACTCCCAAAAGTGTAATTTACATGGATTTACCTCAGAATAGCAAATAAAATCCGTCACAATCAGATGACTGGCTTCAAAACAATGCAGAGATTAGCAGTGAGCAGAGCACTTGGTGGTAAAGGGAGTGTGTTCAGCAAATCAAAACACAAACACTTCAGGAAGAAGTTGCATAATTTTGTCAAATTAAAAGTTAAACAATATTGTCTTCTACCAGAAGCTGCCAGGAAGTGTCAAAACACTCAGTTACAAAGAATAGGAGTAATTACGTGTTTCTGTTTATCGTTTCAGTTCTCATCTCATTATAATTCTGGTTTTTTCCTACCATTTTTCAGGTAGTGAGCCTTGCTGACATACAGAACGTATTGCTTTCCCACCTAGGAACTCTTCTTAAAAAAAGACATATTTCTTAACGGACGTTGCCTGTCGTTTCCTCTGCTTTTCCCGGTCCCATCTGCACATCGGTGCTGGAGCGCGGAGCCAAGGCCGCAGCCGGGCGGGGGCTGCCCTGCCCGCAGCCGGGCCGCCGCCGCCCCACGTGTGCAGCCGCGGCAGCTCTCCAAGTCCTCCGAAACACCAACCTCTCGCTTCTGCCCCTGCAAGCACTGAGGGGTCCCTCTTTGAGACCCACCCCACACCAATTTTCCTGCAGCTGTCTTTAAGGTGTGAAAACCTGCCTGGGAGCCTAGATTTCCGCACAGTAACCTTTGCCAAATCTTACAGTGCAAAATAAGACCTATAATTAATCCTGCTCACTCTGCAAGGGACTAGCAACTGGGCAGTGTGTTTTAGGCTGGGATATGCAGAGCCGGGGCCTCTGCTGTTGTTATTTTTACTTTTTCCCTGGACTGTTTTCATCTTACATCCTGTGGACGTAGTAAACAATCAACAAAAATGAATCAACTGAATCGGTACATTTTTTAAGGCTATTCCCACTGAGAGCCACTTGCACTTTCTTGACAGTTAAGAATCTGCCAAACATTAGCTTAGTTACTAGCAAGACAGGCTCCTCCTTCCCTTCACCCCATACACAGACTGTTTATCAAAACGTGCTGCCAAGAAAAATATCCCTGCTTTTGGCCTCCACCAGTGATTAATAACACTTGAGAACTGAACAAAACTTTACTGTGTTTTCCAAAAAATTAGGGAGGTGGGAAGGGGGGGAAGAAAGAAAGAAAGAAAGAAAGAAAGAAAGAAAGAAAGAAAGAAAGAAAGAAAGAAAGAAAGAAAGCAAGCCTGACACTATCTTAAGTTATTTCACACGGCATAACCTCCTTTTCCTCTGTAACTAGGCCATCTGAAAAGACCAAACCCACTTTTTCTCCAAGACCATGTTACAAATGCTGATTAATATTGTTATTGAAAGAAGGATGATATGGACAGAGGATAATGGTGAGAACAGAAGGGGGGGTGGGGCAGTTTCTTTTATTAGCACATATCAAGATGAGCTATGGGGAGAAAGCAAGAGGAAAAAGAAGATCATTTACTTTCTTTACAAAGACTGTTGGTGAAATTCCTAAGGGAGACTAAGTGCCAAAATTAACTGTCTTGGTGTATTACTTTTAGACACCACTGCCTGGGCAAATTAAGTCAAATCTTCAAGCAGCAGCCAAAGATAGCTGCAAGCTGAAAAAGAGGCACTACATTTCCTTGGATTTTTGGTGAAACTCACAAATTTGTGGAGATTGTCTTTGCTCCAGGGTTTTTTTCATATCTCTTTCTCTCTCTTTTGCCTTCTGGGCTATTTTTACTATTTTATATTTCGCATTATAAATGTGTTTTGTAATGGGAAGGCAAGGTAAGAAACAAGCAATTGTTCAGAAAAACAGTAAAAAAATGAGAATATATCTGTGTATACCATATCTATTTATATGTATACACAGACACGAGAGTATACATATGTATGTAAGTAATATCAGGTATTTTTCAGTACTCTGTTCTCCAAAAGACATTATTTAATAGAAGATAATAAACAGCTCTTGAGCAGTGGGATATAGACTAGTGAAAACAGTTTACTGAAATTAATGATGCTGGATTGAACCAAACCTTCCTCCCTTTGGAATTAGTGCCAGACATAGTTTTCCTGAACTCTGTCCAACTGCCTGAGCGACAGACAATTTTCATTCTATTTGTGCTAAAGGCTTATGACTAGTGCTGGAAAATGGAGCCCTTGCCCTTGATCTCAGTGCAGATTAAAAAAATTAAAAAAAAAAAAAAGCAAGCAGAACTGTGCCAATTTGTTTCCTCTGCCAGTAGAAGCCCTTGTGCTTTGGGTAATGCAAAACAATAAAAAGTTCACATGAAAACTCTCCATTGAAAGGAAACCCACCAAGAGCCATGTATCTCTGCTACACTCATCAGTCCAGTTTCTGAGATTCTCACAATGTCATCAAAATGCAGAGGGTAAGGGCAAAAAATACTTAACAGCCAGCAATATTATCTTATTTTTCTGTTTCACATCTCACTGCTGTGCATTTGATAATAACTGCTAAAATATACTCCACTGTAAATAACCACCCTCTCCCTTCTGCTGACATCAATCTCCCCACATGCAGGTACTGCATGTAGATTTAGGGCTGTGCAGCCCCTGTTGTCTGAGCTAATTCTATTTCTAAGGGATGAAATATACATTTGACATACACACCCCGAGTTATAAACAGTGGCTATACCATAGTGCTGTCAGACAGCTAATCTCTGATTGCTTTTTCCTAGATTATTAATAAAATTAGAATCCCAAGCAGAAGGCGTTTGCTTTCATTGTACAGTCTGCACTTGTGACATGGTACATGTGGAAAATTTTGAGTGCACTGCAGTGAATGGTCTGGGGGTTAGTTTTTAGCTTCCGCTAAGTACCTGGCAAGCTGCCATGGCTGAAGGATTCTGGGAACTGAAAGGCTCCCAAGTACAAACTGCCAGCATTAAGCAGTCCTGACAGCTCTGCTCCTTCCACACTTGGCAGCAGTTCAAAGTGCTCTTTCATTTGAAAGGCTGGAAGGCTGCCATGTGCAATGCAGATTTGCTGTGCCTGCTCTCATAAGGAACTGATAAATGCCGTTGCTGTTGCCATGGGGACAGGAGGCTATCAGAATGGCCTTGTGATCTGCAGCCTCTCAGCTCTGCAGGTTTGGGTTTAGGGTTTTTTTGGGTTTTGGTGTATTTTTATTGGGGGGTGTGTGTGTGTGTGTGAGTGAGTGTGAGTGGGTTTTTTTTTCTCTCTCTGAGATGGTGAAATAAATGTTCTAGAGAAGGTTAACTCTTGAAGGACAGGAAGCGCTGATTTGAAAAGACAGGGTGAGCCTCTGTGCATGGCTCCTCCGAAGTGCTGGGAACAAGATTAACACATACCTGCCAACTGTCCCTACTCGGGAAGGAATGGCCCCAGGGTTGTTTTTTCGGTTTTTTGGGTTTTGTTTTTTTTTTTTTTTTTGAAGGCTGGGAGGGAGGGAGGAAGGGAGAAGGAAAGACCTCATCCTCCCCACTCCGTCCCTTCAGATTTCTCTTCTAGCTCAGGATCTCCCAGCATAATTAAAAGGCCATCCTGTTTCTTCCCCTCACTATCCCCATATACAGTTTTCAGATGCTGTGGAAATGTTAATTTACCACTGGATGTTGTAGCATGCCCAACATCTTTAGCTCTCATTAACATCAGTGGACAGCTAGCAGGATTAGACCCATTATGTGGACTCCATGTGTGGTTAATGTGAGTGAAAAGAATGAACAGTGTGATATAAGACTGCATGTTTAAGAGCAATCTTAGTGATGATGCAAGTCCCGAGAGTGAATCTCGGCTTGTCCTAGTTCCCAAGATTAAAATAAACACACCCTTGAGCTATGCACAGTTTGAGTTCGTGTATAGATGAGTGTGCATATCTACTTCTGTAAAGGTGTAGAGAAAAATAAAGGCAGCAAATATTTTAGTCAGAATTTATACTCTTTTCTCTATGTTGTCTTTTTTTTTTCCACGTTATTTCTTTCCATCTCTACTACAGCAGTAGATTTGTCTTCCCTAAAGACATTTTGCTGCAGTCCAGTGAACTGAATTCTGTTTAACCAAGGCAAAGTCGGAGCATGACATCATAGCAGAGAACAATGGAGTGCATCACTGCTGTCCCTGACCACGCAGCAAACTTCAGGGCAGCATTTGAAAAGATCAATATGGGCATGTATCTATGTTTACAGGCACATGTAAACACATATAAAATGCAATATGCATTCTGATAGTGGCATAAAACAGGAAAGACAAAGCACTGGAGGAATTTTGTTTATATACTCAAGTGTTAGCAGTCTGAGAGCTTTGTTCAAAACTGGGGAAAAAAAATCAACCACCTCCCATGTGAACAAATCCTTCCTTCCTTCTCTAAACATGGGTCTCTGCCTTTCAGAACTGTATACTTATATCTTTCCAGTATATGTGACCAATATTATATGAAATGAAACATTAACACTGAATAAACAGAATTTCAAGCCATATTCAACAGATAATCTGGTTAACCACCTGCTAGTTAACCTGTAGCTTTTTAAAATAACTACCACCACTCTTGATTATTGGAGTTTCACTCCACTTTGGTTTTACTTATTTTTTTACTGTATTCAGTTTTAAAGCTTTTTGATTGTGAATGTGTTAATCAAAGGTTTGAATGAAGAAAGTGGTCATTTGAAAAACATACAAGAGAGAATTTTTTAGGAGTAACAGAGAAATACACACTATAAGTGTGCGTACACACACATAACCACACACCCCCTTTACTTTTTCTGAATTCTCTTTTAGCTCATGTTTTCAAACAAATTAAATCATATGTGATTCTGAGTTTTGTATCTGACATCAAATCCTGCTGGTTAAAACAATCAGCATATTCAAATCAAGATAAAAGCTACTTGTATACATTTACAAAGCAATTTTAAAATTACAAACAAGGCTGTATTTCACAAGCCTTTGCACAACAATGAGCTAGGCCAAAGGAAATATTTCTTCCTGATTGCTTGGAATTATTATTTTTTTTTAATAAATAAATGTGAAGTTAACTGTAATTCTACTGTAATATCTTTACCTGATTCTCTCCGGGTTCTTGCCTATGGTTGTCATGGTAATTTGATAATTCTGGCTTGCTCTCTACACACTCTGTTTGTCTCACTGGATTTCCTGATTATTCAGAAAACTCTTTTAAAAAGCCCTCCCATCTCTCTCCCTCTGCCCCCATTCTGGGCTCAATCCTACTTTTTTCTTTCCTTTAGCATGGAGGAATGTGTACTATTTTGCCACAAATCTGCTAGGGTGAAATTGTTTGCTTCACTTACCTGAAAATGGAGATAATGAGATAAGCATACATACTAGAGCTCTTCTTAAATTATCTTCCATAGTCTATAATAGGGGATAGAGAGGAAATGTGGAAAAAACTGCATATAGATTTCTTGTAAAGTACTTGGATCTTAATCCCATAGATATTATTTAGGGTTTAACTGCTGCATTTCTGACAGCAGAAACATGTATTTAACTGTTGCCTTTTCAAATGTGACAGACACATTTGTACCCAGAGCAAGAGAGTCAGAATATATTCTCTCTATATGACAGAGTAGAAGCAATATTTTTATTCAAGGATTCAGGTGACAATTTATGCCAAAAGAAACAAACTGATCATGCTTTGAATGCATCAGTGAAACTCAAAGAAAAATGCACACTGCTAAGTAATATTTAGCTCTGGTGTGTAGTTACAAAAGGTTTATGTTATTGATATGTGCGTATTTCAAAAGCACTCAGCGTTAAATTATGTATACAAAATATATATGTACATATTATAGATGTATACATAATATATATGTATGAAGGTACATAAAATTGCTTTTTTGGGAGCAGGGGTTCTCTGCTTCTTCCCCAGACAGTACATGATTTTGTGATAAAAGCAAGGAGCTACCATTTGTACCAATGGTTACTTTAAATAATTTGCTTGAATATTACATCTCATGTTACTACTGTTCATAGTCCTTGTACATTTAGCCTCTACACTCTTCAAGAAAGGGTATGTATTTTATTGTGCTGGTCAGTACCTCATACAACTACACCCTGAAATCATAAGAATCTCAAAGAATTATTTCAAGGCAAGTAATGCACCATCATTATGAGTCATAACTGAAACTATGGTCCAATTTATTACAATTTTGACCCAGTAATTTCCACTATACACTGCCTTTGCAATGTATCAATGGAATCTGTAATCCCTCCGAATTAAAGGTGTCTGTATCAACTAAAAGTACCTGTATTAATGGAATCTACAAATTCTTCTGTGTGGCCTCTTTTGCTACTTCTCCTTCTCTTTCTTGCACTGTAAAGCTTGTTTGGGATTTCTTACTAAGTCCTTTTGATGGCAACATGCTGTGGAATCTGCCAAACTCAGTAAGCAGTCCAGCTGTGACAGTCCCTCTGTCCCAATCTAACGCCATAACCTAGGACATCAGTGACATCATGTGACAGTCTGTGACATCACCCTGTGAATCACAAGACTAGTAAAGGTTGCTGTTGGTGTCACAGGTAGTATCCGTCATGTGAGTGCCATGTTCACACTCGATTTTAACTGTGAAAATGCTGCTAAAAATAAGCCTACAGATTTATTTGGAATTTTTTTTCACCTGTACAAATCTCATAGTCTTCTTTGATTTTCAAATTTTCATTGTCAGTAAAATGAAAATGACATATTTTATTCAATTCCTATGTAGTGCAATAAAGCAGTAATGAACACATTTTCTCTTATGCACTAAAAACCATGTATCTCTGCTACTCAGCAGAAAAGGTTTCAGTAAATCACCTGTAGGACATCTAATGTTAAAATGTTCTTAAATTTACTTTAAATTCCTATTTATTCAGGTATTTCTACAACGTAGACACTGCAGAAACTCAATAGACCTTACACTTCATACTTAGCACAAAAATTATGCCCTCTCTTTTCTGAAAAGAAGACTGAGCAGGGCAATGGTCTATTTTACATTCTGCTAACATGTAATTATTTTTATGAAACATATCCAGTAGCATTTATTATTCGAGCAATCATAAATATTTACAAAGAAACTATAGTCTTGAAAACAACCTACATGCTGATGCTTTTTTTCTTTTCCTAGAATGTTGCTTGTTTACATACCTGCTAATTGTTAAAATTCAGTAATCTGTAGTGATCTTTTATTTGTGTAAATTAGTAAAGTCTTGCTGCACAAATTATCAAAGCTTTGCCAGGCAACTGTACTAGGCTCAGCTATTTCATTTAAAAGTCAGTGTGCTCCAGTCCAATTTTTTATTACTGTTATCTTTAGTTCTGTGAAGCCTTGGAATATTTCCCAGTCTGGATCTACAGAAAGTTTCCCAGGAAAATGTATAAAGAGCCTGTGTTCTGCTTTACTCTGCAGTGCCTATGTGCTTTTGGTGAGCTAGGTCTTTGAAGACCCAGCCCATGCATGGAGTCCAGTCAGGCTGAAAAAATTAGCAATTGAGATATTTTACAATCCAAAATGTCTTTTAAACAAAGGTGTGGTTTAGCAGGACTGGCTGCTTCTGACCTCCTTCAGCCTCTTATTATTGCAGCTGCTATGATGTAAGGCTGAGTATGGTAGAGCTAAAGTAGCTGAAGCTCAGGGAGAAATGCTGAGAACAGCTGTTTTACTGTAAACATTAACAGGGGTTTGACTTCATTTGCAAGCTGGGAGCATTCACAGTTTCTGCACAAATAATACTTCGGGAATTTGTTCTAGATGTTCACAGCACACACAAAAAAATTATCCCTTCCATACATTACTGCAGCTTTGAATGAAGCAAATTCTCTGCAGAGAGATGCATTCCATTAAAATCAACAGGGAATTTTTCACATTAATACACAGCTTCACACAGACAATACAGACATATACACAGGGAAAGAAGCAATATTTATCTGCTTTAGCTATTTCTAAAGCTCCTATCACATTAGTATCTAAGTGCCAATTAGATACCAAAAATACTCAGTTGTAGCAGACACTGATGTCTGCTGATCATTACAGAGCTACAAACAGAATTCTATCCAAGAGGGCAGAGAGGGATTTGAATGCTTTCCCCCTAGCTCGGTGCTGCAATTCATGGATGTTAGGAAACAAATTTCAGACCTCATTTCCTTCATTACATTTTCAAGGCTGCTTTATTCTGAAGCAAATGAAAAATCTCAGACAAAGTGACCTTCGCAGGGAGCAGGGGGTGTTCACTGACATCACATGCATCTGCATATGCACACACAGACATATGGGCCAGATCCTCCAGACACTGAAAGCTGGTTTTTTGCCACATTATCAATGCAATGGAGTCTGCGAGGCAGCTAAGCCAGCTACTTGCGCATCAGCCAGTGCAGATATGACAAAGCCTCAGCTGGTTTGCAGCCACTGCAGGGACTGCAACGGCTCTTCCTTTCCTGAGTCCTTGTGAAAGGCATACAGTTTAGAAATGGCTGGGCCAAGCCTATTTCTCAGGGATTCCTAGTTACCAGAGTAGTTTTCTGGGTACAATGGTAGCCCCTGCAAAATTCAGTAGCTCTGCTGGTGTTACAGTTTACACAAGGGACCATGCTGGCAGGGAGACAGCCCTAGGATGATGCAAGGATGGCTTAAAGCTGCATTTTCACCACCCTCTCTTGAAGCCTGCCAAAAAATGCTTGGCCAAAGCTTGGAGCCTGGGCAACAGTCCCTACTTACAGACTCCTTCTAGAAATTCCCCATATTAAATATAAAGCGATATAAATCTTCACTATCTTCTTCATTTCCTACTATTATGGTTCACGGCTAAGTAGCATAAACTCTGCTCAGCCCTTTGATAAAAGACCACTGCAAACTTGGAATTCAGAAAGGCTTGTTAAAATTCATCACTTCATCTTAAAGTTGCGCCCGTGCTGTTGGATGCGGAACCCTTAAAATGAGAAATAAAATTAACCAATTGGACATGTGACCTTTTTAATGTTCCCAGGACATTTCCCAGAAATCTGGAAGTATTGAATTTAGTATATCTCTAAAATTCAAAGCTAATTAACTATATTCTGTTATTAAACTGTTTGTGTTTATCCAGGATAAGGGGAGGTTTTTGTGTCTGTCCTGTTTCATGGTGTTAATCTCTTGTGCAGTGAAACAGCTACTGTCTCCTCCTTCAGAGTGGCTGTGTTTGTTCAGATCATGATTTGTTTTTATATTTTGGGATAAAACAACATAAAACTCTATCTACCTAGTACAGCTGTAAATAATGCTTCTCTTGCATCCCTGTATATAGTGGAAACCAAAAATATTCTGAGTGCCATTTATTCCTGACTCCAGGTATCTTTAAATCACCAATTAGAGTTTCACCATCCATGTGTGACAATGGAAACTTTGAAATGCACCTGGAAACATATCTCTCTTTTTTCCTTCCTTCCTTCCCTCTGACAGGATTTCAGACCTCTGGAACCACATCTGTTGTGAGTTACCTTTCCCTAGTAATGCTTTTTATTGTACAAATGTTAAAAAAACTACTCAGTTGTTTGCCTAGATCTTGTAACCAAAACTAGGCCCCATCCTGTCCTCTTCCACTGCCCATGCCTGTAATTTCTTCTCAAGATGAATGCTGAATGGGTCTAAAGCCAGCATACTATTATGTTTGGAACTGGGTTCAATCCAGGAAAATGATACAAATGAACCTGGGAAATAAGCTGCAGCTTGCGAAAGTAATAAAACATGTTAGAGTGCTCATGTGTAACTGGAGATGGAGGAGTTGCTTCCAGAACAGGGACTGGAAAGGACATACTGGCACCTGTGTAATTTGTGAACCACTGAAGTCAAATTCTTTCCTCTGTGTCTTGGCAAGCCCAGTGATCAGATGAGATGCCGTGGCCTGGCCAAAAGAGAGACTGCTCTGGCACTACAGAAAACTCTTCTACAGCCAATTTTTCCTGTGCTAGTAGCTCTTCTCACCACCTCAAAAATGCTCCCTGAAGTACCAGCCCAAGCTCACTTTCTACAGCTCAAAGAAGCATCTGTCACCACCACTAGAAACATTCAAACAAAGAGTGTGATGATGCACCTTACAGCACTGGGCCAGCAAAGAATAACCCTGCTCAAGGCTGGCAGCACATGTTCAGGGCACTGTATCAAGGCATGGTGATTCTGAAGGGCACTGAATGCTCTTTCCCAAAGCTTCCTGAGAAAACTATGTCCAAAAGTTTTGGCATTATATTGAAATTCCTATTAAACATCCCTGTAAGTTGAACCATTTGGTCTTGTTGTCTGTTCCCATTTACTAATCTTGCCTAGAAGCCCTCTTGCCTACAAACATGCCAGACACACACAGCTGCCCACCAGAAAGCAGATGTAACCAACAAATTGGGTAACTCACAAAAACAGTAGCCCACACTGTTTTTCCTCTGTTAAAAACTGTTAGGACTGCTAAGGTATTTAGAGATCTCAGAGAGGCTGATCTCTAAGCATACAATTCAACGATACTGACTCACAATCCAAATTATAAATACTTTTAAAAAAATTTCACCCATTCTTCAATTTATTAGAAATAAAACCTCATTTCTTAAATAAGACACTGTATTTGAAAATCAGTCTGCCACTTCTGGCCCTCACTGCTGTCCTGCAACTCATATGTCACCACCATAGCCCACTTCCAAATGTCCTTCGCACCAGTGAGACACCTCTGGTCATGAAGAATTGCACATATATCCCTTCCTAGTGCTCCCTTTCAGAATGCCAAACCAGTCAGGTTTAAGGAAATCACTGCAAAACTGTAGAAGTTTAGGTCAGAAACTGAACTCCCAAAAAGCCAGTCATATTGCAAATGTTCTAGGGGGAAGGGGGGGGGAGGGATG
>VZTH01003230.1:0-15539 GCA_013397815.1 Aleadryas rufinucha | reverse complement strand
AACATGTTTCAAAGTCAGTTTTTCTCCAAATATAATCCAAAACTTCGTCTGGAAGGGTGTGTGTTTATTCCAATCCAGGCAGTCTTTGGGGGAAATGCATAAACCACCAAACTATCACAAACATTTTTGATTAGAAAAACAACTCCCATCAAGTTTGTTATCTGAAAATAGGCATAGTCAAGCTTCTGTAATGGGAAAATGGCTGCGTTCTCTAACAGGTCAAAACAAAAATGTACCCTAGTCAAAGATAAAGTCTGCGCTGATTTTTGAAGCTTTTAATTTTAAAGCTATCCAGAAGAGCCAAAGGAATAATGGAGCACATGTAAAAAGGAATAATAAAAAAAAAAATCAGTGACAAATACATTGGGAAGGGAAATATGATGAAGACTCTGAATCTCTGAAATAGACTTTTGAGGTGACAGCCTGAGGATCAGATCCAATATGGGAATTAGTTACCTACAACTTCAACCCCACCGTGCCAAAGTGAAAAGTACTGGGTTCCTAGAGGGAAGTTCAGAACCTCTTGTTCTGTGTCTAGATTTCTTATCTAGAGCATGGGAAAAATTAGGCACCTCTGAGTACAGCATCCAAAACATCTGTTTCTGCATTATATCCAGTGACTATTTATATGAAATATTTAAGAAGCAGGCCGGGAAGGGAATCTAAGTCTTTCTCTGTCAGATGGGTGCCTTAATCAGTACAGTCATGCTTTCTCTTATCCTTTCTCTACTCCCTGTGACCCCCCCTTCCCTTTCTCTGGACCAATGAACTTAAATTATTTTCTGCGGCATGGCACAGTTTCAATAGGAAGGGTGGAGAGTGCCTGCCTCCAAAACAGCTTGCAATCTGGTGGTCAGGCCGCTCTCCTGGGATGTGTGAGTCGGAGTCTCCTCACGCACAGAACATTCCTGTGCTCAGAGACAGGAAACAGTGAGGGTGCACTCGAGAACTCACCTTTTTTTTTCTTTTGTAAACTGTAGCTGCTATGATACAGATAATAAAAGGAAATATTTAACAATAACCATGAGAATTACCAACACTTATAGACATCTTTAATCTTTGCGATTCCAAAGTAAACAATGGACTATGCTGAAGCAACTCTGCCCTTTGGACTTAGCAGAAGCACCCAAGAATGCAGAAATGGGATTTGCTGTACTTCTTAAAATGTTGTAATGCATGTTTTTTTGTGAGCTAGATCAACTCTGTAGGCTGAGTCAGAAGAAAATTCTGCTTGCACAGTATCCTTTTCTGTCCACTCTATGAAGACTCGCTAATACCATGTCAGCTTTAACCTTCTTCAGCTCCTGCTTTTCTAGAGCAAAAGTACAGCAGTTGTATTTAAGCACTGTGCAGGACCTCAGAGAGGTCTTACCCACAGGTATGAACATTTGAATCACATTGTTTATCATCTCCTGGGGCACCATGCAAGCAACAGTACACAAGCTTAGGCTAGGAGATGAAGAAAGCTACTTCAACTTGTTATTGGAAGTGCAGGAAAGAACTTGAAGGAAGCAGAAAATAAAGCATGTTGGATTTTGTCCAAGACAGTAAGAATTAATAACCTGACTTCCATCAGCATACCATGGGATCTACTGTAAGTACAGCTATGGCCAGTTGCCTGCCAGGTTGTCAGTTTCACACAGATTTGACAGTTTTGCAGGTCGGTCCACTTTGAATCTACTTTAATTCCTACTATAGTTAAACAAAAGATAAAGAGAAGGAATTTCTCAGTGTGCACAGCACAGCTCCTGCTGGCAAAACTCCACAGAGCTCATAGAATAGTAGGAAGGGAACTTTCCAGAAAATGGATGGCTCTTCTTCCGGCCAAAGCAACACTTGCTGCTCAGATAATGACAGCCAGTCAGTCCCAGGCTGTCTCTGTGCTGCAACCAGCCAGGAATCTTAGCAGTGCAGGTCCTATTTCCAGGGCAACCCCATCAGCTCTCCAGCTCCTGCACTTACATGAGATGCAGTTATGATGGCTCCTTCCTGTGCCTTCATTTCAGTCAGCTTTTCTGTGCCAGTTGCTGTGCATTAGCAGACCTTGTATACTGAAGGAATATGAGCCAAACCTATCTCAGTTTCTAGCTTTTTGACTCAGGAAGTTTATGCAATGCAGGAAGTTATGATTTCCCAAGTCCTTTCCATAAATAGTGTCTTTGGTGAGCATTTTGCTCCTCTATGACCCAATCAAATCACAGGCAGTTAGAATATAAATAACTTCATATCTGTGTTTAAATGTTTTGCTGAATATGGGCCTAAGTAAGATGCATTTAAAGATTAAAAGATTCATAAAATTATGGATTGGGAACCTTTGTGCATACCTTAAACAATTAAGAACTAGTGATATTTTTCTAGTAGCTTCATCAACATTCTACACCAATTCCTTCTTTTTCCCATTTAAATGTAGAGTATTTAAGACTTGTGAAATATGTGCTTTTATTTTAGGGTTTGCTGTAATTTTTGCTTTTGTATTTTTTTTTGCCGTACAAACATATGTAGTTTTCAATGTTATGCATTAAGGATTATCGGTTTTGGCTATGATAAAGGAGGACCTCCTTTAAAAGACTTCCCTTTACCAGCAGAAAATCTCTAGCCCACGACAGGAGAAAAATGAATGTCACCTATTCTGTAACAGCCAAGATTACATCCTAAAAGCTTAGCATGTATTCTCTTTTCCTGATTCACACAAATTCCTACTGGTATATCTTATTATGGCATTAAAGATTTTGAGTAATTTAGGTGTTGAATATCACTCAGTTTGTCTCTCACAAGCAAATACACAGAGACACACATATGCAGTGATTTATTCTCACCACTTGTAATTCTATGAGTCTTTATTATAACAATGCCTACACTGGGAAAATACATATTCTAATTGCATCTCTCTTAGGCATGTATTTTATATACCTGGTCATGTGACATGGGCTGCACACACTATTCCAATCTGAGGACCTTTTGAGAAGGCAAGATGTGCCCACATTCTCTGAGCATGCACTGAATAAGCAGATAAGAATAACAGCACAAGAGCTATGCTCTGGCTCTGCCTCCCAGTAGCACCAGTCCCTGCAGCATGCGTTCCACTCTGACTCATTGGCCTCACACAGCCTGTGTGTATACAAACAGGACTTCAGCCAGCACTGTCCATCATCTTCTGCTTTGCGACTTTGATACACACACATGGTGCCTTCTTGCTGCAACTTCTACTTCTGCTGCTATCAGTTTGGATGGGATTAGACTTTGAGGAACTAACTTAGACACAGTAGGATGGGACACAAGGGTTCTCAGTGACTAGAGTTTGGGGCTGCAGGACTCTCCCTCACCCTAGACAAAGGGAGACTGTTCTGGTTAGAACAGAACACCTCTGCTACATATCATCTAGCTTACTCCTATAGCAGAGCCTATCCAATACACATCTCTCCAGCAAACAGAGGATGAGAGAAGATGAGCATGCAAGGGGAGGACTGCTTCACATTCTACAGAGAGAGGATGGACAGTGACTCCACCACTTTAGATAAGGAATCACTCTGTGCAAACAATTGGAGCCTGCCCGGCATGATGATGGGCTTTATCCTCATATCCATAAGCACTGAGATCTGTTCACAAAGCCTGGACATTCCTGACTCCTGCAACCAGCTTTGCAGTGACAGAAAAATTAACTGTCAGCTGGCCAGCTCAAATGTCCTCAGGTCCACCATACCCAAATGGTGTGGAACAGTGTTGCTGTGAGATCTGTCACAGTTTGACACTGGCCAAACGCAAGGCACCCACGAAAGCCACTGACTCACCCTCCCCTGCTACAGCGGGACAGAGGATAGAAAAATTTAATAAAGGATTCATGAGTTGAGGTAAGGACCGGGACAAAACACTCCAAGTGCAAAATAGGCTCAGCTTAGAGATACAAAGTGACTTTATTACTCATATATAACAAAAACATATATTACTCATTATATAACAAAATCAGAGGAGGATAATGAGAAGTAAAACAAGCCCTTAAAAACACCTTTTCTTCCCACAGCCCCTCCCTTTTTCCCACCAACAGTGCAGGGAGAGAGGGGGTGGGGGTCTTGGTCACTTCGTCACCCAAGGTTTTCTTCCACTGCTCAGGGTGAAGAGTCCTTCCTCTCCTACGCCATGGGGTCCCTCCCATGGGAGAGTTCTCCGCAAACCTCTTCGATGTGGACCCAATTTCACGAGCAGCAGTCCTCCCCAAACTGTTGCAAGGTGAATTTCCCCCATGGGCACACAGTCCTCCCAAAACTGCTGCACCAAGGCTCTCTCTTCCCGCGGGGTGTAGTCCTCCAAGGTCAGGCTGCTCCAGCCTGGAAGCAGGGGGCCCCTCTCTCCACCGGGTCTCCCACTGGATCACAGCCTCCTCCAGGCATCCACCCGCTCCGGCACGGGCACCTCCCCCACGGGCTGCAGGTGGATCTCTGCATTCCCCATGGACCCACAGGCTGCAGGGGCACAGCTGCTTCACCATGGTCTTCAGGACGGCCTGCAGGGGAATCTCGGCTCCAGTGCCTGGAGCACCTCCTCCCCCTCTCTCTTCACTGACCTTGGTGTCACCATGTTGTTTTCCCTCACATGTTCTCACCTCCTCCTCTTATCTGGCTGGAATCAAACTGCACAACTACTTTTGTTTTGATTTCTTCTTAAATATGTAATCACAGAGGCATTACCATCATCTCTAATTGGCCCAGCCTTGGCCAGTGGCATGTCCATATTTAGAGCCATCAGGGATTGGCTCTGCTGGACATGGTGGAAGCTTCTAGAAGCTTCTCACAGAAGCCACCTCTGTGGCCCACTCCCCGCTACCAAAAACCAGGCCGTGCAAAACCAACACAAGATCATAAGACAGTTTCCCAGAAAGTATGCTCAGAGGGAAAGGGGCCAAGGGATTAGCTAATTGTACCTGGCACAGAGGGCCTTCAACAAAGTTATTCAGAAGAGATTTCACTTCCTGACCCATAGAACCTGGCTGAGTACAAGGAAGAATACAAGGACATCATGACACAATGTAAGCACTGAACATGAGATTCCTGTATTTTCTGCATTAGGATATTGATTACAGTTTGATCAGTGCTATCTATCTTGTGCTCTCCTGGTCATGCTGTCCTACCAGACAGAGAGGCAAACATGAGTATTTCATCAAGCACTAAGCTCCTGAAAGACAGAGAATAAATGAGCTTTCGATCAACTCATCAAGGTTACCATGTCCTCCAAAACTTCTATACTGGGGCCCATGTGAGAGCCTTTCCATTCAGAATGGATGCTGCAAATAGAGTCCTACCTAGCAACATCTTAAAAGCACCAGGGTAGGCAGTGAGTCTAGCTTCTTGACAGGGAGACAAGTCAGAGTTTATTTTGCAACAGAACTCACAGCATCCTCAGAAAGTGTAAATATGTGGGTAAATGGCCACTACCAGTGCTCATTTCTCTTCCTCACTTTTTGTAGCCACTCTTCACTCCTTGATTTCCCTCATGACCCAGCCCTTCAGCCTCTCATGAGTGATGTCATGTTCCCCAGGAATGTGCATGGGCTTCAGCCCCTAAAAGGAAGCCTAAGGCTAATTAGTGTGATTTTCCAGTCATTGTGTTATGTGCATTTGGTGGGAGCTCCCTCCTACTATGCTAGAAAAGCTTTTCTCCTGTCAATGCAGTGTCCCTCTGGGCACTGTAGGGAGTTTCTCCCTCTACACAAGATGCCTATATTGGCACAAACACAAAGCCCAGGAAGGCGAGGGGAACGTAACATAAAGAAAATGCCAGCACCTAAAAATTCTGAAAAACATAAGCGGCCACGTTATCGTAGTGCAGTATTCATTTTACAACTAGCTCATTACTTTGCAAAAAAGCCCAAAGAGAGCAATAAACTATTTATCCTCAGCAAACAAAGTAATTGAGGATTTGGGCACTAATAAGAATATAGCAGAAGGTTTGGGAGTCATGTAGAGACCTATTAACATGACAAAAAGGGACAGAAATACCTTTACATTTTGCTATCTCTTCTCCCATCAATTCCTGTTTCTCACTGTCCACCAGCAAGACACCAAGTTTTGCAGGGAAGCGTCTGCACTTGCAAGGCCAGAATGGTTGTCAGAGTATGTCTGGAGACCTGAGACTTGGTATTGTCTAGCACAAGGTGAATCTTTACTGTGTGCCTATAAATCAAAGCAAGTTTTTCCTGCCCCAAGACCTATTAGTTTCCCCTTTGGCAGAAAACCTTGGCATAAATTAAGCTTGTATTTTGTAAAGATGGGTGAGGGATGAGAAGATCAGCATGAAACATGGGTTCATGGTATACAGATACACAGAAAATAGACCAGGGCATCTCTAATTTTAGCATAGTCTGGTAAACTATGCTCTTGCCTGGGTCATTATAAACTGTAATGCCCCAGATTAAGCCTAGTACTTCTCAAAAATATCAAAAAATGTCCAGATTTTCCTCTTCAAACAATTATCCCATTAACTGGCAGATCATCCACTTCTGATGTATGAGTCCAGTGTTGATACAGCTAGAAAATTAATTAAACTTCTAAACTTAGTGGGGATATATGGTAACTGTATTAAATTAGAACTTCTGATCTAAGACAGAACACAAGTTAGTATTTTGTTCAAAACGTAAAACTTTTGCAAATCTCACCTAATATGGGTAATAATACTCTATACTACAACAGAGATTCCAATTAGCTTTTTTACATAAAAAAGGAGCTGCCACTACATCTATTTTTAAAATTCAGTTATTTTAGTGTCTTTGAATAAATTGACAATAAAACACTAAATTGACAATAAAACACTAATGATCAACAGCACTACATAAATGCTAGTGAACTACAGAAGATAGAAACTGATAGAAATAGAAATAGCAAGATATAATGATTCCATTTTACATTTGCCATATGTGGCTTTGTTTGCAGCCAACTACCAAAATAAGTAACTTGTTTTGTTATGAGACTATGTTTCATACAAAGGTCTTCAGAAATGTCACAGTTTATAGTGACTAAAAATGCTGCAAGGAGATGATCAAGATAAATTTTTCTGTTTTGAACACCCTTGCTAACAAAATCTATTATACTGAAGCCAAAAGCCCTTTAAAATATTATTTTGCAACAATTAGTCTGCTTAGTTTGTTTATGGATTTCCCTAAATACTGGCAGTGAAACAAAGCTGATCTGTGTCAGGGTTGTTTTTAATCAGTTGTGCTTTCTGAGTCCCGTGTATCTATGTACATGTATCCTCCCTATTACAGTCCCAGATCTTACTGGGAAAGTTTTGCATTTGTCAAAAGCTGGTTAAACAGTGTTAGTTACCTAACACTTGATGTTATGAGGCCTTGGTTTAGTTGCTTGTAACTGCCAAACTAGTCATTTGAATTTAAATTTTCTGTGCCATTGTGCCTCAGGCTGATACATTTTACAATGTCAGTATAGATGTCTTTGTATTTTCTGATGAATAACTTACAGACAATGATATTGTTTTGTCAATGCTAAAAAATTCTTATGCTTGTTTGCAGAAGGTTCAGTACCCTGATGCTTCAGAACTGTACACTAAATGCGAGAGTAGCCCTGGTAGAGAGAAATTTTTTTACATTCCCTAGGTAATTTGTGCTGGTAAGGTGGAAAATAAACTGACATAATAAAGTCTATGATGGCTAGCTGTGCATACTCATTACATATTAGAGATTAGTACATAAATTTGTTGATAATTTCATCCATACTGAGCACATCCTACTAAAGGCTGAGCTGGGCTGATGGGGAGTTCCTTTCCAAATACAGGAGACAGACTTCAGAGAATTAGAGCAGAGGTTCTGTAGCCATTAGGCACTTACAGCACCAGGACACGGTTTCCTGAGTTACATCATTCCTCAGATGTCAGCAAATAGCCATGAAATCCCTTTGAAAAGTGGTTGTTTCATTTTGCCTTTAGAGGTTGGTTGTAATAAAGGATAGCTGCTTGTTGTTAAGGTCAGTTAGCTCAAATGGTAAAGGTCTGCACAAGCATAGCTAAGTTCCAGCTCTCCTAATGATCCATATGAAACTTACTGTGGTTACACATGACGCAATGAACACAGAAAATGACACATAAAGAGATTATATTGAAAGAATATTATGGCTGCAAAGCGAAACACTTCAAAATTTAAAATACTAAAATTCCCACTGCCATGAAATCTTAATTAATTCTTTTCCTGTTGTTCACATAGAGCACAAGATGAGCAACATGGTCAAAATTGTGGGTACAATCAGGTCCCAGGAAATCAGCTGCATTATTTACCTTGTACTTGGCAGAGGATGCTTACTTAATTGTTGCGCTGAAGAGGACTGTGCAGCCTAAAAATAAGGACAATTATATCAATTTTTTATCAGCCATTCATGTACCATGCAAATATTTTGAAAAAGAAAACCTAGTTTCATGAGTGATGCAAATCTTCTCATCATCAAAAGTGCTTCATGATGCGTGAATTTAGGGCTTTTCTTTGCCTGTGTTTATCTCAAAGAGATAGAAAATGACTTCATGTTTCTAGGAGTGTGTGACTGGTACACCCCGCTCAAGACTTCTGATAATATGGTNGAGACATGTTCAAGGGAACACCTAGTAGGCGGTGGCATCACAGCCTTATCTCCTCCTCCGATCCGCCCTCAGAGGTGGAGTCTCGGGCGGGGAAATCAACCCACTTGTCATTCACCTGGAAAGTGGGTTGGGCCACCGCCACAGGTTAGCATACCTAGCACCATTTTATGAGGCTAAGCCGTTCTCTGTGACAGAGTGAATCGTGTATGAGTTCCCTTTCCCCTCATTATCAGGCCCTGAAGGTCCTGTGAACCAAGTACACAAAGCAAACACATTTCTTCTTCCCCTCTTTGCCAGTATCAAGATTCCTGGGCACCAGGCTGATTACTTCCTTCCTTACTGGCCTGGAAGGTCCCAGGTCCCAGATGTTGTCACAGGACAGGGAAGCCTAACAGCACACAGAGCACTGTCTACAAAATCAAGAAGTTGGAAGTCCTAAGTGGGGAGCTTGGACAAGAACTGCTGATAGACAGTGAGACCTGTGACCTTCCCAAAGATGTCTCCATGGTCATTTGCTGCCTCCAAGGATTAAATTACTTGAATTCTTTATACGATTTTTGAGTCTCGATTATACTGGTTATATTGACACAGCAAAATGTGTATTAAGATCTGATCTGACCTGCAGAGGGTCTAGGTGATTAGAAAGCATAAGTTAAGTTAGGGTCTTGGTGATTTGAAATCGTAAATTGTATTATAAATTCCGTATTAAGCTATTTATAAATTGTCTTACATTGATTCTGCTTGTAGAAATCCTGTGCAATTCTAATAATAAATTCTGTGCCATACTAGTCATAATATCATGTTGAGAAAAGTTTTAATTGTAACTACAGTTTAGGACCATCATCACTCTGCCAAGGGTCCCTAAAAGAATCTGTCTGTCCCCTTAGTGTGTGACACTGTTTTAGTCCCATCAAAATTATTAATAAATTATAATTATTGTGCTGTGTAAACCATCAGCTTCATCCCCAAACAGATGCTGGACTGTGAAATAAACTGTAAATTCGCAACAGAAAAAAGTGTAGATGCTAGGTTATATACACACTGCATACACAGCAGCTTAAACCCTGGAAATTTCAGCTCTAACATGTAGTGACTTGGGCTTCATTTCCACCATTCTTGGCGTCACTTCTTCTTGATGGAATTATAGCTTTCACTTAAAGTGGTGATTATTGATTTTATATAAGTCTGCATGCAAATAATTAAACTGATAATTCTGGCTTATACGTGATTGATGAACATTAAAACCCAGCACCTCCTGAACCTTGGAAATGTTTCTCTCCTAGTGACATTACAATTGATCTTGAATTGGTTGTCTGAAGTTTGACTCCATAATTTCTTTAATGTTGTTTTCATCTTACTCACTATTGAACAGACTGGCTGTTCATAGATTATCACAGTAAATTTTCCAAGATCAAAATCCTGGGTTCTTCTTCTGATAAAATAGGCACTCTTTGAAATTACCCACTGTCTCCCAATAAAAAATGTACATGTTGAAACAGCTCTTTTTATTTGCCTGACCCTCAAGGATTAGCTACCTTAGCTTTTTGAACTGTGCCAGCAGAAAATTAAATGCCCCAATCAGAACCTCAAAAATTATTAGTGGTGAGCTGCATAAAGATGCTTAATAGGAGAGAACTGTGAAATGCTCTTGAACCCCGGACTTGCATCTTAAAGGTGAGAACTCAGAGTACCAGGCTAGAGAGTCCTGCCCCTTCTTGTCTGCCATTTTTCTGGAACCATAAATCTTGTGCTCCTTTCACCACAAAGGCATAGAATCAACAGGAAGAAAACCACTGCCACTACCTCAAACAGTTTGTTAACTATTAGGGTAGGCTTCCAGGGAGGAAGAAGATGGCATAATTTAACCTTCTTAAGCAAACCACTGGCTTAAAGGGTAAGACAAGAGCTTTAGCACAAGGTAAGGTACCTACCATATAAAAGGTGATTACATCCTACAGTCTTATTTGAAGAAGAAATTAGTTATGATTCCTTTTGTAATGTTCAGTCCTGAAACTATTGTATAGTATAAAAATCCATTGTTAAACAGTTGCAATATTCCCACCCAGAAGTGGCAGTATTTTAGCCATGAATAAGCAGCCACCTGGGATATATGTACCTGGAAAAAGGGGAGAGGATTTGATTATTTATGAAATATTTTTCTATCAATCTCCAGGATGAATGACAACAGCCAAAGGTACTATTTTTACCCATAGTTTCATATGCTGCCTAAACAAAACAGGTAAATCATAATAATACCTTTCCCTAACTTCCTTATTCTTTCCGCTATGAGCAAATGCAGATATTTACAATGGGCTTAGCTTTGCTATCTTGATAGGAAGCCATCTGCCCAACAAGAAAACAAGAAAATTATCAGCAGAGTGGATTTTTACTTGGTGCTATGATGCTTTTCATATTAAAGTCATAAGCTCTCCCTTAAAAGACTCCACAATAAACTCAACAGGTAATTTGTATTTGAGGTTTGGCTTCTTCCCTTGTGACCATCTTTAACAGACACTTGCTTTTAAATTAACCAGAGGAATGACTGGCAACTAATACAGAGCCAGATATGTTCTCTTACTTGATATTACCAGACATTTTATACCATTTTTTAAATTTGAAAATGCAGTGATTTTTTTCTTTCCTTTTTTTTCCCATTTCTCTTGCATCCTCTTTTCTATGAGCCATAATAATCAGAGGAGTGGATTGAGAGCTGTCGCATAGAGACAGCCTCCCTCAGTACCTGCCCTGCATACTAATTAAGTGCTTCCAGTCTGCAGGCTGGGACATGCATTCAGTCTTACAAGTCAGCCCAAGGCTGAAAATGAAAATGAAAAGCTATAAACCTCACTCAGCAGAATGGAAAGCATAAGGTTGCTGGGATGTTGCATTGTGCAAGTTACATTCATGAATACAGTGAAAAGGACTAAAAGAATCTGCTGTGATAAAAAATGCAATGGATCAGGGAGATTTCTTAGGAGAGCTGGGTATGGATCTGAATTCCAGCTACTGATATGCTTTCATGTCATCTGCAATATCTGCCATCTCATTGTTCACTCCCCCTTTTATAAGTAACTGCTCAATATATTACACGCAATAGGAGTAGTTAGTACCGTACCTTGTGGCTCTCCACTATTAACCTTTTGTCATGTGGAAAATCTAACAGTTCTGCCTTTTAATCTGCATCTAATTCATAAAAGTATTACTTCATATCTGTGATTTTAATAACCTTAATAACTTAGACTGAAGTTTTGCCTGTGAGATTAAAGATTAGTGAAGGTATAACACCTTTGCTCTATAATATCCCTTCCTACCCTGAACCAGCAGAGATCCAATGGGAAGGCTGAAAACATCAGGCAGCTAGGAGTTTCCTGTGCAATTTCTGTGCAAAGAAGCTCAGACTAGGCGAAGTTAAAGCTGATGGTTGAGCTGGGTGGAGAATGCAACTGGGGAGAGGTAAGGCACTGCTCTCAAATACTATATAACTTGGTTATGGAAGACTGAGTTTGCTTCCTTGTTCAGAATCTGAGAAGAAGGAGTGAGAAATTTTGGTTATTTACATTTTGTTTCAGTTGTGCCTGCCTCTTGCGTCTGGAAAATAAGCTCTAGCTTCTCTGTTTTGCAAGCAGAAGCAGCTTGGGGTTCAAGTATTCTCTTGAAGAAAAAGAAGATGACATTTTTTCCTTCCAGCAAGGAATGTGGAAGAGCTCTGTTAATGTGCATGTTTACCACAGATGCAGAAGACATAAATCTCTTTTGATGAGCTGTTGGCAAACCAGAGCTAGGGTAAAAACCTCCTCCCACCTTTGCGGTGGAAAGATGCTGTGGATGTCACAACTTCTAGAGACTCTTCTGGGCATAAATCTGGCAAGTGGACTGCCCTAGAACCAGAGATACCATCTGGATAAGCCTATTCTGATGATGTTTGGTTCCTAAAGCCCGGGATTGGATGTCCTCAATTTTTTTTCTTTAAAGGGAAAAACTCTGTAAGAATTTTACATCAGTTACATTTTACCATGTAACTGATGCAATAAGATCTTCCTGGTGCACAAAGGAGCACTGTAGCCTGGCTGACAGAAAAGGGAGCTGGTTAATGTAAATGGCAGCTATAGCATACTGATTGCAAAGTTTTCTCTGTGTTGGCATTTTTCTCCTGAGAAACATGGAAGTTCAAAAACAGCTCATTACCCTTTAAAGGCAGGGGAAGTGGGCAGTGCAATACCCCCCTTGGCTTATCTGAGAGCTTCTCAATGTACTCAAAACCAAAAGAGAAGCATATCAAGAGATGGAAAAAGCAGACAAATACCAATTGAGAACTACAAAAGCATTTCCAGGGTGTGCAGAGGTGCAGTTAGAAAAGCAAAATCTTAGCTCGAACTGAAATTACCCAGAAATGTCAAAAAACGCAAGAAAGTGTTCTTCAGGTGTGTAAACAAGAACCAGAAACAGAAGGAAAATATTGACCCATTGTTAAACAGGATAGGTGAATCAGTCACCAACAACACTGAAAAGGAAGAGGTTCTCAACATTTTCTTCACTTCTGTCTTTACCAGCACTGTTGAGGCACATGCCTTGGAAAAAAAATACAGGTTGATGCAAACACAAACCTACTATCAATAAAGAAAGAGTTGGTATGTCAGCTATTACAGGAGCTTGATCCCTACACATTGATGGACCCTGACAATAATCACCCAAGGGTAAGAGAGCTGGCTGATATCATTGCAAGGCTGTTCTCTGAACTCTTTGAGAAGTCATGGAGACCAGGGGGCATCCCAGAAGACTGGAAGAAAGCTAATGTCACCCTCATCTACAAGAAGGGCTTAAAGGAGGATCCAGGAAGTTACAGGCCCATGAGTCTTACTTCAGTCCCTGGGAAAGTTATGAAACAAATTATTGTGGGGGCTGTCACAAGTCAGATGAAACATGTGATTGGGAAAAGCCAGCATGGATTCACCAAGGGCAAGTCATACTTGACAAACCTGATCACCTTCAACAACAAAATAACCTGTTCAGCTGTTGTGGGGTGAGCAGTGGACATTGTCTACCTGGATATTTCCAAGGCTTTTGAAATGGCTTCCCATAGCCTCCTCCTAGAGAAACTGATGTGATCTGTCTAGTGGGTGGGGAACTGGCCGACAGGCGGCACCCAGAGGGCGGTGGTGATTAGCTCCCTTTCAAACCAGCAACCTGTCACAAATGGGGTTCCCCTGGGATTGATATTAGGCCCAACACTGTTTAATATCTCCCTAAGTGATCTGAAAGATGGGATCAAGTGTACTCTGACTAAGTTTGCCCACAATACCAAACTGATCGGGGAAGTGGACTCTTCAGAAGGACAGCCAACCGTGCAGGAAGATCTGGATGGGCTGGAAAAGTGGGTTAACAAGAACTTTAGGAAGTTCAACATGGACAAGTGTAAGGTCTTGCACTTGGAAAACATAATCCAGGAGTGCAGCACAGGCTGGTATCTACTGGGCTGGGGAGCAGCTCTGTTGAGGGGGACCTGGGGGTCCTGGTGGACAAGAAGCTCAATCTGAAAGAACAGGGTGTTGCTACAGCAAAGAAAGCCAACAGGATGCTGGGTTGCATCAAAAAGGGCATCAGCAGCAGAGATAAAGAAGTCATTATCCCACTCTACTCAGGGCTTGCCAGGACACACCTGGAATACTGTGTTCAGTTTTGGTCCCTGCTATACAAAATAAAGATGTGCACAGGCTGGAGAGGGTCAAGAGAAGGGCCACAAAGATGATCAAAGGACTGGGAAGCATTCTGTGTGAGGAAAGGCTAAGAGAGCTGGGTTTTTAGCATGAGAAAAGAAGGCTTAGAGGAGACCTTATCTCCATGTTCCAGTATTTAAAGGGTGGATACAAAGAAGATGGAGACTCCTTTTTTTACAAGCAATTCCATGGAAAAGATGGGGGTTAATGGGTACAAATTAATCCTGGGAAGATTTCTGTAAGACACAAGAGGGAAGTTTTCACAATGTGAACAATCAACCATTGGAATAATCTCCCCAGGAAAGTTGTGGATTTGCCAGTGTTGGACACAGTTTAAGATTCAGGTAAACAGAGTGCTGGGCCATCTTGTCTAGACTGTACTTTTGCCAAAAAAAGGTTGGGCCAGATGATCCTCAAGGTCCCCTTCCAACTTGGTATTCTATGATTTTATTATTTAAGAGTTGCTCTGGTTTTTTTGAATGAAAACCAATCATGACTTTTTGAGAAGGCTAAAAGAAGAACATATTCATCAAAGTATATCTGGTCAGTATTGGAACAAGTCTTTCATGTGTTGATGGAAAATGCACCAAGTCCAAACTTCAAGTGCTTATTTTGTACTTTAAACTCTCTTTCTCTGGTATAGATCATATCCAAAGTGTGTATCATTCTTCAGTATAAAATTAACAAAATAATGTAACCTGTGTATTCTGTTGTGGACATAGCTTGATCTCCTGTCTACACTAAATTTTAGAAGCTGTCAAAGCACAAGTAAACTAGAGCCCTTTTGAGACCCCAAGTGGCCACTGTCAAAGGAAGAACCTGAAATGGGGCAAAAAAAGGTATTATTTTGACAGAGATTCTGAAAGTAATGTTTCCCAGAAGGCATGAACTATCCTACTGTAAAATGATCTCCAATAAGCAAATCCTCTAGATAACTAATGCACCTGCAGACATTAACAACAAAGATAAGATAAAACCATTGCCAAGCATTTAATGATAGCCTAAGGACTAATGAAGATCTGAAGGATTGCAACTTGAAAGGCAATGGTCACAGCCCACCGAGACCACGATGTACTTTGTTGTCTTACTGAGAAATAGGTGCAAATGATTCAGAAGTCTAGAGACCCAAATTCATCCTGAATATTGAAAGGATGCATTACTGTTCTCTAGTAAAGCATGCAGAATTTCCTTTTACAGAGGTATTTGTCCTAATTGCAGAAATTTAAATCCAGTATTGATGCCTTAGGTTTTAGC
>VZTH01003229.1:194647-214890 GCA_013397815.1 Aleadryas rufinucha | reverse complement strand
AACCACGAAACCTGCGTCCAGACTTCGGGGAGAAGTTTGAACACATTTCAGGGTGTAAGAGGCTTCTGCCTCAGTGGTGGTTCAGTGTATCTTTTATAGTGTAAAAACTGTGGCTCTCAAGTCAGTAATTTCTTTCATCTCTTCCCCACATCAGCTCTGCAGACTAAGATGTGGATTCTTAGCTGAGGTTTAAGCTTCCCGACGCCAGAGATGGTTCCTGCTGGGCCTTTAAGCCCTTTGGGCTATCATCTCGTTATGCACCCGTTATCAGCGGTGGTGGGGGGGGAGTAGATGTCCTGCCACAAATAGATACAGAAAAATTTCCATGCACAAAAAAGCCCAAGGAATTAATTCTCTCTCTCACATGATACTCAGCTATTTCCTGAAGAGATTCATCACATATAATAGCTACTTGGCAACTAAAACTCCATAATTTTGAACATTTTCTTGAGAGAAAATACCTGGTAGAATAAGAAAGAAGACAGGCAAAGATGTTTATTGCTTCTGCATAAGGAGAGCTACCAAGCTTACCACATAAGTCTGGCATTGCCTAGACTGAGATGCTCTCATTGCCAATTATGGTTCCACAGCTTGTTCACTATATGGGAAGATGGTATTTCATGGTTCTGTTCCCACAATTTCCTGAAAGAGTGTAAAGATAGAACCATATAATTGTTTAGGATGGAAAAGACCTGTAAGATTACCAAGTACAACCACTAACCCGGCACTGCCAAGTCCATGACTAAACCAGGCCCCTCAGCACTGCATCTACATGTCTTGTAAATACCCCCAGAGACAGTGACTCCACCACTTACCCAGGCAGCCTGTTTCAGTGTTCGACAACCCTTTCAGTGGAGGAATTTTTCCTAATATCCAATCTAAACTTCCCCTGGTGCAGCTTGAGACCATTTCCTCTTGTCCTATCACATGTGACTTGGGAGAAGAGATCAACCCCCACATTACTACACTTTCAGGTAGTTTAGAGAGCAACCTGCTGGCCATATTATTACTGATAGAGGCCAGGTGCCATTGGCCAACTTGCTGGGTCATGTTTAGTTGCTGTTGACAAGTATCCCCAGGTCCTTTTTCACCAGGCAGCTTTCCGGACGCTCTGCCCCTGCCTGCAGCACTGCAAGGGTTGTAACCCCTACATATTTGTAAAGCTTTAAAGGGTGAACACCCTGGGAACAATCTAATAAAAGATTGCAGCCATGTCTACAGTAGAAAGACAGCTCTTTAATCTCACAGAGCAAGCAAGCTGGGCTAATTACTGTGGAGAAACACATAAATTTGACAATTCAGCTGTGGCTTGGGTGGATATAGGTGCACTTCTGCTATATAATCACGCTGTAATTAACTTTGAGCAGCAAGAAAAGTCTTTGCCAGGGAAGGTCCACACAGTTTTGTTACAAAAAGCGTAATGATCATACTACTAAAATAAGAAAAAAATTAGTGCTACATTAATTACTTTATTTACTCCTTTATAAATCCTTTACTAAGTATTTATATCAAAATGTGCTGGATATTTTCATCATTAGTTATATTACTATTATCATGTGTAGTCTTACAAATCACAATGTGAGTCTCTCAGTCAAGCTGTGATTGTCTTATCCTAGACTTTTGAAATCATTTGTATTGTTGTTGCACGTACTTTTTGGTCATCAAAAACTCTTTGATGTAACCTGGCATGTGACCATGAAATGGTCAGCAAGTTCTATAGATATTGCCCTATTTGAATTGTCTTCCGTAACTCTTCCTACATTTTCCACATAAAAAAGGCCATGCAGAACATAAAGTCTTTGCATGACTGGGCAGGATACCAAGGATTTCTGAGTGCTGAATCTACTGAGACTGCATCTGCATTGCTAAGTAGAACTTCCACAAGTCGCTCTGAGGGGAAGTCCAGCCGTGCCTCAGGAGATGGCAACCACAAGAAAAATATTCCCAGAGGGCAGCACACGCATGATCACACCAGCCATAGCTGCTCCTGCTCGTTTCCTGCACAGCTGTCAGCCATTCTGTCAGCAGACTCTGTGTCTCCACACAACCCTGCCTTCCTTCACGTACCTCAAAGCACACAATGCAACCTTCAATCCACTGCTGTGCAAACATGACTTCTACAGGCTGCCAAAAAAGTCCTCGCATCATTCAGCCATGCTAAAGGCAAGAAATGCCTACAAGAACACCACATGAAGCCTTGAAGGAGACACAGGATATGTGATGCCATGTCTCATGGAAGAGGCTGCTTTTTTTAAAGGATGTAGACACATTTTAAGTATATCTCTAATAGACAGGACATTGACTGCAGCTGTCAGTGTAACACATCATGGTTCAACAAGCCACCCTTCCCAGGTGGCGCTGTGAAGGGGATGACATCTTGCACCTCAGCACTATGAGCAAGCAATATCCAGAATAGCTGGTGGGGAAGGTGCGGAAAACAAATTTTAATACTTGATGAGTAAGATTTGATAAAATGGATTGCACACATTGACATCTAGTAAATTCTTGAAGTCCTGAATGTTTCTCAAAGGAAGGAAATCACAGGATATTACAGAGGTGCAAAATGTAGAAAAAGCAATATTTCCAGACAGGTATTTTATCATATCTTTTTTAATATGTTCAATACTTCTAAGCTCCAAAAGCTACTTAAAGCTCCATCAATAAAAATACTTTTATGTATCTGTGCAATGTTGATGGAAAAGAGTCAGTTTCTAATCTGAGCTGCCAATCCAAAAGCTCTGGTGTTCTCTAACATTTCTCCAGAGCTACAATTTTATAAGCAGCAAAATAAAGTACTTAGACTTAAAAACAGACTGTGTTTTTATATTCCATTCACTATTGTGAATATTGGATAAATACCGACAATTATCAAATATAGGTATTTGTTTAGAGGCAAGAGTTGCTTTTTTATGTCTATGCTAAGTTCTGCCAAGAGGTACTTAGGGAAGAGCAGATGACCAGTAGATACAGAGTTGGAATAACTGGGCAACAGTCAGCATAGTAGAGCAGAATATTACAAAGCTTCTGAGTTGATGGCACAAATTCATCCATACCAAGAATCTGAGCACTTCTTATTGCCATTTCTTACTACTTAAGCTCAAGAAAGGTTCAGAGAGTTGCAAAGTGAAAATTGCAGTAGCATAGCTAGGACCAGAAGAAGGCAATAGAGAGATATGTATTTATATGTATATAAGGCAACCTGAACACCCAGCCATCCAGTCAAATAATATAATTCTTTACGAATAAATACAAGAAGAGAGACATTTTACTACAAACACTGTAAGAAGCAATATATATCAGGAGAACTTACTGTTGCTGCCTTTCACAATCAGAAAAATCACACATCTTATTGCTGCCCCTTCAGCTGAATTTGGCCTTGCATATTAGTCCTCATGTTTGTACTGCTGTCCTAATGAGTACTACCTCCTTCTTAGGTACAACCAGATTTATAATGGCAGGGCCTAGTATGCCATTTCAACAGCCTGCAAATTACTTTTGTCACAGGATGAAATTGCTGTCCTTCCACTATTGCCACCTCCCAAAGGGAATCAATAGGCTGTTACCTTCTAGTGGCAGGATTCAGGGAATCAACTAATTTGCAGGTTTTAAATACTCCATCAGGTAACACCACACCACATCTAGAGAGAATCGTTAGGTGCTGTCTGGCTGACAGCAGCATTATTCATTGGTCTATCACTGTTCACATAAGCAGAAAATGCCAGTACCCGACAGGGGAAAGCCAATAGGGATCAATCAATTTCCTCTAAGCCTCTTTGTACTGCATTCAATGTTCATGTGTTTAAATTCCTTTTCACAGCATGGGGCTGCACTGCTGAGTACGGACTGTGTCACAGTTTCATAAATAATATGTTAGTTAGTGGCAACCTAAACATTTCACTTATAATTCTTGAGCAATAGATTTTTCCTCCAAAACAAAATTATTATATTTTGTCGCAACCCATTTCTCTTGTTTGATAAGGAGAGTATCAAAGTATCCAAACCTGTATGGATTTCCCCTCAGACCCTACTCTATCTTTCCTCTCTTGTCTTCCATTGACAAGTCCACCCAATCTTTTTCTTCAGAATTTTGTTATTAATCAATTCTGACTTAAGGCATCTGTCACTGAGAGTGATGCTACATAGTGGCACAATATGGGATTTCTCCAGCTTAAAATACTTTTCTGCATATACTTGCCCTTTTGCATTGGTATTATTTGCTTATTTCACAGCAAGCATAGCTCTCTCATGAAACTTCTTCATCAGGCACATGCCAGTTGACAATGGAAAATTCATTTAACATTTGGATCAGGAGTATGGCCTGAAATCTTCAAGTGTCAATCAGAGCCACAGGATGAAATTTCTTGCACTTCTTCATGCATGTACATTTCTGATCAAAGAACTAGTAACAGCAAACACTGACATTTGAACTGCAGTGTAACATATAAATGTACTAGGTATTACATTCTTGCCCTTTGTCTTCTTTACAGTTACTTCTCATGCTTTGAATATCTTTCAGATCAAGTTAGAATGAATCTATTGCCATTCTTTTCACAACCAGGTTCACTTCTTTCCCATGGGTCCTCGGACAACAACTTCCTTTATAAAAAAATCTTACAATAAGAAATGTGCTTTAAATCTGTTATCAGAATGCAACTAACAGTAAGACACAGTAGTTACAGAAATTGTATTTATTAGCAGACCTCACTGAATGCCCATGGTAAACATTCCTACATTAAACTAATCTCAGAGGTTTTTTTCCTCTGCACACTCTGGCATTAAGCTATAAAAGCTCTAGACACTGATTTGCTGCCATAAATCTGTTACATCTCTAATTTAGACACTTCATATCTGTGGAAGTGCTTCTACAGTTATGTCTATGGACTGTCAGCTAGAAAAGCTGAAGGACCTGTACTTCCTGTTTTGTTTCGTCTTCTTTCCAATATCCAAAATTGAGAATTGTGTTTCAGAGTAAAGGTCTGATCTTGTTCAGATTTTGGCAAAGAGGAAATATAATTTCTGTTTAAATCAACATAAAGCAGTGCAAAGGAAAACACTCCTCCACCTCATTCCTACTCATATAAAACAATGGCTTGGAGCTGTCCATTACTGCTCAAGAATAACACTTTGTGTGTATGAAAACATTAGCAAAGTGCCAGTAATGATGAAAAAAAAGGCATATTGCAGGGGAAACTAAACAGAGATTGTAATTTTGTCAGTATGACTCCTTGACTCACCCACACCTGGAAAGTATTCCCACAAGAGCAGTGGGGATAATCACAGGTGTTATGAACAGAGGTCAGCTCTTTATCAGCCCTTCCACTACAAAGACTCAGGATGTTAAATGAAACATAAGTATGTGATTTCTTATGTAACAGGTAGCAGGGATATGAAATTCATTGTCTTCAGAAGCTTTTAATGCTAATGACTTCAGTTACCTGTGTTTTTAACGGAGCAGAACCATTGAAGATTGCATTTTAATAGGAATCTTCAAGTTTCTGGCTTACCTTTTGCTCCATGCTAAAGAGAATACAGTAGCAATGATAGGAAGACTCATTTGATCCATTAGATGTTGCTAAGCACCCACACTGTGGGGCTGATAACCACCCTGTCTACAAGAAAACTGCTGAAATAATGAGAGTAACTGGTGAAATAAATATACCTGGTAATGACTTGAATAAGTAAGCAAAAGTAGCCTACAACACCAATTGCTTCTAAGCAAAACGAGGACAGTGTGCTTTAAACAAAAATTAATCCACAGAAAAGATCTATAGCAATGATTGTTGAAAGGTAGTACTCCAGCTCTGCCTACTGAAATAGGTCATGCTATGTATACGTCTGAACAAAAATCCAAACAGCTGAGTTCCAGGTATTTTCAGAATATGCCTGAATTTGTTTTAAAACAGGGGTCATGAGATAGTTTAAAATGGTCAGATGACTTCTTTTCCCCTCAGAGAACATGTAGGGGTGGAACTGCTGTGCAAGGCACATGCTAGAACAAACCAGGAAGAATGCAACAGAGAAACCCCTGAAATGAAGGAGAAAAGATGAGTCAGAAGTGCAAGTCTGAATGCTGTATTTGCATTCTCATTTACCTGCTGCTTGAAAGAGACTGTTTACATTGCATGTTTTTCTGTCTGGCAGATAGAATGAGTTTTGCCCAAAGGAAGAGAATAGGGAAAATTACTATAGTCATCATATGGATTCTCTTACTAGACTGCATTAGAACCTGGAAATTTCCCTGAGATTAACAGAATAGAGATGTCTCTGGTTTACTCTTGAGAGCCAGGCTTAAATACACACATCCAAAAATAAAATTATGCTGGAATTCTTGAATTTCATCTGTTCTTAAGACTATAAAAAATTTTGATTTCTATGTTTTTACCTGAAACCTGGTATCTATGAACTATGTCATGTGGTGGTAGCTACAGTTATTCTACTAGTTGAAGACTAGAAGCTCTTCCAGTGAGGAAAGATCCTAATTTTAAGTTAGTAATCAAAATTAAAATAAATAAAATCTCTTTATAAATTATAACTAAATTGATAGTGCAGAGTGCTCATGACATTTTAATCCAGCAAAAGTGGGTTTTATAACTGATTTAGATTTATTATGTCTAGACTAAATTTAAACTTAATTTTTGTTAGAAAAAAAAAAGACAAGCACTCAATCAAAGTAAGAAGATCATTTTAATTTTTCTTAAACTCCCTAGCAGAAAAGCCTAGAAGAGAAATTATATTATCTTAATATATATGTAGAGCAGGTTTGCAGGCTGTTAAGTATCAGATAGGCTTACGATGAAGCAGAAATACATCTCTGCGATTAAATTATATCAAAAGAGCATTAAACAAAAACTCATTTAATCTGGAGCAATGATTATTTATTGAACCATTACCCTGTATGCACATGCTCCTTTGGTTTCAGTTGAAGAACTCCAGAAAGACAAAAGGAAAGAAATTTGGTGTTGGAAAAACAGTATGTAAAATTCACTGAAGTAAATGTTGACTAAATATTGTAGTTAGACTGTGTACCGGACAAAAGTTTTATATTGGTTGGATTTACATTCTCACATAACTGCTCCACAAGGGGCATATTGTACAAGGATGCTGGTCTTGTCAAAGGGTGGAATTTGTTTTCATAGGAGCGAGTGACCAGGGTAGTTACAGTAAGGTGACTTACAAAATAGTAATATACAATTTAAATGACTGCTAAATATTCTGCTGTATTTGCTTCTGGTGCTGTAAAGTAACATTAAAATACAGGTAGAAGTTTTCTCTATTAAACACTGTAGTCTGTTAAACGAAATTTAAAAAAAAGAGGAAAAACCAAAAATATTTGAAGCACTTTAAGAAATAGCTTCAACTCTACATTTACAGTAGACCTTTTTTCTATTTTTTCCTCTTTCTTTTACAAACTGGCTGACGATATTATTATTATACAGTCGTAAATAAAAATGAAATACATTTTGCATTCTTTCCCAGTAAAAACCATACTATGAGAAAAAATTACCCCGTCAGATATTTTGTCCCCCTTTTACTTTCTTCACCATAAGTGGAGTTCAATACCCACCAATTTTCTCACTGACTTTTTAAGAAGTGAAAAAAAAAAGCCAAAATGTGCCACTTTTATTAAGATATTTGCATAACATAATTCTATCTTCTAAAAAGCAAAGAATTCAAAAACAAAAACACTGCAGGAGTTTTGTTGCAAAAGAGGAAAAAAAGTCAGTTGGTTCTAGAAAGGTATATTAGTAGATTATTATCTACATAAATTAAGTTACTTACTAAAGTAAGTTACTATATGATGACCATTTGGCAAATAATTTAAAAAAAAAAGGTTAGCTGGGTTTCAGCAGGCATTTGCCCCATTAGCATTTAGTTCTCATTAAGAAGTGAATCACAGGAATATATATGTCAGGGGAGCACTGGACAACTGTTTTCTCTTCCTTTGTGATAAATTACTTTGTATAAAAATAATGACATCTCTCTCACAGTCCAGAATTTTAAATATATATGGTGTCCTCTGGGACACAAGCATAATACTGTTCATGAGCAAAAGAGTGATTGCAGCAGGGCGTAGGCAAGAGATTACTTGGCTAGGTTGTCTACCTGCTGCCATGGAACTCAATAATCAAGGACACAGTGCCTCCCTAGGACAGTGAGAGCACCGAAGTTAAGAAAGCAGAATTTGTTAACCTCTTCTGAATACCACGTTTTTCAGAAGAGCCAGGGGAACCTGGCTTTCCTGGAATAGGAATAGGAGGGATAGGAGGTCTGGGACAAAGTATAGGCAGAGATTCAAGGTAATTTATGCATCATTTTGTTATACCACCTTGCTTCCCATCAAAAAATTATGGGAGAGTTGGTGCAAGTCTCCATGTGCTTAAAAGGTAGTTTTGTTTCTGCTGCAAATTCACGTAACTCACACTCCACAGACACCTTATTATTTCATAAATTTCTTCAGGTGACTTCTTCCCAGACTCTATCCATGAAGAGAATATATTCTTGCATAAATGTAATATCTTATTCCTCTCTTTGCTTAAAAGATGCTTTTTATGACATGTTACAGACTTACCAGAAGAAGCTCAGGTAGATTTTTGAGCTTCTGTTCTTACATTGTCTGAATAACACAGAGTGTGCCTTATGGTCTTGTCTGTGGAATACTTCATGCTCTAATACACTGGTAAGACATGGCTGTAGAACTGAAACAATTCTTCCAGAATCTACAGTAGAAAACCAAATCTTTTATAGCATTTTTAAGAGTATAATATTCAAATGTATTAATTAACATGAACAGCTGTCATATAACTAAGATTTTTCACCCATTGTTATTTATAAGACATTTAACTTACAATCTTGCCCTTGCTGAGTCAATGGGACATTCTTTATTTATTTCAGTAAAGGCAAAATGTTTTTAATTTTACCAATAGGTTTCCAAGAGACTACAAAGGGAATACAAAACCAGTCTGTCTTGTCTCACTTTTTCTTCTCAGTTCAAGAATGTTGTTAAGTACAAAGTTATTCTTCTACACATGAAGTTTTCCTCTGTTGGGCTCTTCAGCATTCAGCTATCCCCCACATGTGATGCAACATCTGCATGGTAAAAAATAGGGGTAGAAACACAGACTATAGTGCCATTAGAAAACAGACGTGTCCAGCTCTGTAGAAGTGCTAAAAGATGCAAAAATTCCAAAATTTTTATGAAAATCAGAATCTTTACAGACATCAGTGTCTTAAATCTGAATCTCATGTAAGACTAATAAAAATTAAAGCCTTAAGTGCCAAGATCATCCTGGCATATTCATAGTCCAAAATAGCATTTCCTGAAAATAGCTTTAGGCATCTTTCTATAAAAGGTGGAATAGACCAGTTATATGGTCTATTATGTAAATTCCAGAATACTTCTTGATTCCATAATTTAAACCCTCTCTCAGTGAAGCACTGATGGCTAAGCAGAAGAAAGAAGTCATTGTAGGAGTCATACCTACTTCATACTCTTTTCCATCAAACGGTAGTTTTGCTGGATTCAGGCTTCATGAGTCTTGGGCAGAGACTTTTGCGAGGGGTTTTTTTGTAATTAATCAACAAATTCTTGCTTTTGGCACACAAGTCTCCCTCCTAAGAGAGTGGTCCCATTTGTAAATGATAGGAACTCTGCCAAATATAGCTGTACAGTTGTAAAACCTAAAGATGAGAACAATTCATCTACTTGCACATTTTGTCAGGAACTAATTGTATACTGCTGCTGTTCTCTGAAACCTGGCTTTAAAATGTAACCAAATTTCCATTTTATTTTGCTGTTCATTACTACCCTCATCGTAGCTATTCTTCAGGCTTGTAATTTATTTACTGTCAGCCTTGATATACCATTACTTCTATGTTTCCAACTCTTACATTTGTAATGATAACTCCCACTTATTATAGGATTCCTTTTTTGAACTAAAGCCACAATTCTCTAAGGATAGTTGTGCCCCACTCACTCAGCTGCAATCTAGCAATTATAAATGGTGTAAGAATGCTATAAATGTATAACAAAAGAAAAAAGATACCAGATTTCTAAGGCAGTTTAACTCTCTTACTATTACAGTGATCAAATTCTAAACAAGCTTATCAGACAATAATCCACATCTTAATCATTATGACTCAGCAACATGGCTGTTGCACTACACAGACAGACAAAAGTGCATCTCAGTTCCCACTGTTATGGTTATTTTGTTTCAGAGTAAACACCAGAGCTTCTTGATTCATAGAAGAATTCATAGACTATTTTTCTCTTCTTTTCGATTAATTTAAGATTTGAGATTCAGAGCATGTGTTTAAGAGCATAAAGAAATCCTTTTTTAACCACTGGTGGAAAAGCAATTTGTCAGTGAGGAAAGAAGTGTTGCAATCATGCATTAATCAGAGTTTGACCAATAAATCATCAGCAGTTAAATTGAAAAGTTAAATACTAAATTTAAACTAAATTGTAAATTGATACCACAAGCAATAACAGTTCTAATATCAACTCAAAATTAAGCAGCAAAAGAGTAACAACTTCAGGGACAGCAACCAGGAGCAAAAATTTCATTTGATCATAATGTTTAGCTGAAAAGCTTTTGTAGTGAAACTGTGTCTGTTTGGAAACCCAAAGGATATGGTTTAGCTCATTTCTCACAGCAAAAGTAAAAGTAGCTGGACCTCAGCTCAGTGTTGGCTGCAAGATTCCAATTTTTAGAAAAAAATGTATTTAAATAAAAGAGTCAAATCTAATGAAGTTTGATGGTTTCAATGCAGGGAAAAAATGACCCTAAAATTCTACAGCAATTGTACAATATATTTCATATATTTTAATGGATGACTCTAGAGGTGATTGAAACTCATGCAATACACTAAAGAAAGGATTTCAGACATGATCCATAAATGTTTGAACTGTATTTGTGCCCGCTGTGGTTTTATTTTCTGTTTACTGAACATTTACATTTTTAGAGTTTTCCTAAAGAGAGGTTACAATTCTCTGTTCAATGCAAACTGTTACACAGGAAGTAAAGCATACAGGACCTCCCATGATATTCCTTTTTTGGTTTTTTGACTGCAAGTCAATGGTTTCTTTCTGGCCAACACTGCAAGAATACAGCCAAAACCCTTTCAGAGAGAGAAAAGTTATACCAAGCCTAAGTTTAGAAATGGAACGAAAGCCAAAACCATTAGTACATCACAGAGAAGGAGTTCTTCAAGAGAGCTGTGCCCAAGTAACACGCAGTAGGAGTCAAGAAAACAAATCACAAGCTCTTTTTCAAGGGTTTCAGGTTTTTTACACACATCAAAAAAAAAAAGTTTAAAGGCTTCCTAAACAAATTTAGAAAGACCAAAAAATGAGAGAGTGTGATTTTGACTGTTTAATGACTAAAACACATGAAACTTCATTATTCTACTCCTTTTCTGATGAAATCAACTGTTTTTACCGGAAAAAAAAAAGTTTATGTCTTTGTAAAAAAAGATCCAGTTGGCGACATTTTAAATAATCTGTTGCTTTAGTATTTCCTAGAGAAGACTGACTGTAAATACCACTTTAACCTTTTCCCTATTTTTTTGTGTGTTCTTCATATTCTCTGTGTTTCCCCTCACTCACATACAGCAGTTTGCTTTTCAGCTAACTTCTTCCTGGTCAGCACACAGAAACGAAACTCCCAAGTGAAGTTCAAAATGTCGAGGATATAAGCAAAAGCAGAATTTATTCTCTTATCTGAGAGCTACATTTTCCCACAGGTTTTTTATTTCCTTGCTTATCCCTTTCAAAAAAAGTATAGTGTCATTATGCAGAAGTATCTGGTTTTGAAGTATTTTGATACAATCAGACCTAAAACTGCTATTGCCACAAATGGATTAATGAAAGAAAAAAACCCATTGGTTTATTCCCTTGTGATCTGAAAAACCATGTTTTTCAGATCACAAAGCAGTAGCAAGTAGACAGTTCTAAAAATATACAATTACATTTTATAAACAAGTACAATTTAATTTATCTTTGACCAGAGTGGTACTTTCAACTGCGTAAAGCCTTTTACCTGAAGATTTCAATACACCAATTATAATTTCTATTTTGACACTGAAGTCAGAAAGGCAAAATGGCAAAGCACATCAGCAGCACAGATGAAAATAGAAGCAAAACTTCCTTAGTCACTGTCACTTCATATCACTCAACACCAATGCTGACATTTTTACAAGACCCTTTGAAGCTACACCACAGTTTCCAGATTAACTTGAATTTTTCTAGTTTTTGAAAAGTATTTGAGCCTAAATCCCTTCAGACCTGGTCAGTCAAATTAATATGCAGTATTAGCTTGCTTATTCTAAAACCAGTGAAGGAGCCCCAGCACGATCTAGCAATCCTATGGGTATTGTTGTACATCCTGTTCTGAAAATCCTGTCATTGCTGAAGAAATGTTCAACCTGGTTAGATTCAGTTTAAGAGTGAGTCTGCTCCCATGCTCCAACACCTCACCATCATTTGGCTGGAGCCAAACGTCCAGCCAACTATACCAACGCTGAGCAGCAGCAAACTGGTTCTACATCCTCATACAGCAACTAGATTTTCAGATAATGTTAAACAGCAGGTGTCTTCTGAAGAGAAACTCTGTTCTCTGAACGAAGACACCTGTGCTGATCTGAACACCACGAGGAAAGACATAGAGAGGCAGCACCATTCAACCAGAGACAAAAACCCCTTATTGCAGGGCCATGCTCATGCCTCAGATCTCGTGTTTTCTTCCTGAAGATGTCACCAGATAAGGTCACCTCATGGATAGGAAGAGGAGACAGGAGAACAATTAACAGGACAAGCAGTAGAAGAACAAGTGGGAAGAAAATGCATTTTATTCCTCACCCTAATGACTGAAAAATCTCTTAATGACTTCATGTCATTCACAGAGGCAATCAAAATTCTAGTGTCCATAAATTAATTTATTCACAAGTAAAATTATCTTTATCTAAAAAATAAATATTTTAATTCACTTAACACTCTAAATTCCTTCCTGACTGAAAATGTGCAAGTCAATCTGTACTGATGTCTTCTGATCCTCTCAACAAGTATGTTCCAACAGTTTGGGCTGCTTCTATCGAGCCTTTTTTAATTATTTGATTAAAATGATTGGACTGGGATTACATACTCTCGGATTTGGCTCTTACAAATGTAGAAGTATACACTTTTTTCCTTCCTGTGAAAAATTTCAGACTTAATCCAAGAAACTTTACCAAAAATTTGGTTTATATTGCTTAGAAATTCATGCTATTTTTTTTGTTTTCTTACATCTCCTACTTCTAACTAAAGTAGCTTCAGCATGCATAGCAATGGGAAAGATTCCTGTAGCCTCAGACAACCAAAACACAGGATTTTGGTGCTTATAGCTCTTTTTGTGATCCAGAGCCACTTTCATTTATGTATTGATTTTATAATATTAATCCCTGATATAGTAGCAACAGTGACAGTGGAATTAAACTTCGTGACTGGGAAATGGTCCCCTGCTTTGGAAATGAATGTCTAATCTTCACCTAAACACTTTTTTAATATGACTTCACTTACACTGCCTCAAAATTCAACTTGCTGTTGGAGACCATTATCTGTTCAGTGATCAATTCCACTTGCGTCACTCCTCATTTGTGTCAAATAGAATTGACATCAGCCAATCAGTCAGCTGGAGGCTGAATTGTCTTTTATTTTTATTTACTGCTGATCATTTCTTAAAATATCAATAAATAGATAACTATTTTAGTTACAAAAGTGCTGCCAAGGTTTCTTGACTGGATCATGAAATAAGATTTAATTCTCCTCAATAATGCAGTTTGGGGAAGAAAAAAACCAAATTTAAAAAATTAAAAGAAACATTACTTTTGCATTAATATCTATCAAAAAGGTGACAATCAACCTTTGAGAAAAGAAGATGAAAACATCTCAAATAAAATTATCACAGAGAAAATAATCTGCCTTAACATATCCTCTAACATTTCTTGTGAAAATGGTTCTTCTTTGGTTTGGATTATTTCTTTTAACCCTGTCGCATTCCACTGTGGGGAACTGAGAGGGAACTTTTAAAAATAGATGGTCTGGAGTGAAATTAAGTCAACTGAGACAAAAAATTGAATCTGAGAACCATTTACTGGTAACAAAAAAATGAAATAAAAAGGAGTTACCCTACTAAAGAGGGCTAGAAAAGACAGAGCAGGAGGAAGGAAACTAGAAAAGGAATGGGGAGAGAGAGAGACAGAGACAGAGTGCCGTTGACATCCATTCAACGGGATGTGTGCACGCTGCCTGCTGGGGAGCCTGCGCAGCTCTCAGAGAGGCACAGCTCCACAGGCACAGCTCCCGCAGTGACGGGCGGCCAGACACGAGGTGAGTGGGCACTTGGGCAGGAGGTGCAGACCCCTGTGACAGGATTGAAGTGGATTGAAGTGGCAGGCTGGATAGGAGCAGCAGGGTTGGACACAGGTGGCTAAGGCAGAGACACGGGACGAAGCAAGAAGGTGGCGGTCAGGGACACAGCGGGGCAGGACGGGTGAAGGCAAGCAAGTGCCAGCAAGGGCAGGAGAGCCAAAAGGCAGGCTGGAGCCAGGGCAAAAGGGACAAAAAACAGGCTACAACCAGATGAAAGGAGCGAGTGAGACAGCAAGCCTCAACAGGCTGGAGCCAAAGCAAAAAGGACAATACCCAAAAGCCCCCATAGTTTGTGGTGCAGTTAGCTTTTACGCCCCCTGGCTCCTCCCAAGTCTGCCTGCTGACCGGAGACCATTGGCCCAGTCCAGCCTCCCACTGCAGTGCATTGGTGGGGACCTTTCCCCATCTCATTGGAGAATCTCTCTGGAGGGTGCAGTGTCTACTGCCTGTCCCATGTGAGGTGCTACCAGGCAAAGTCCCCCCAGAGACAGGGTTTCTCTTAGTTGCCTCCTGCAGATGGCATATGTGCACCCCTCCTCCACATGCTTCTGACAACCAGTGTTGAGACAAATCAAAAACTGAATTGGCTCCTCACAAACCCATTAACTATTTTTTCACGGAATTCATAGTTTTGTGTATGTTGCGAATCAGTGTACATTAAAACTCATGAGCTTTTTAGCCCACATAAGTGCCTGTGAGCAGACAGTGTTTCTGATAAGCTCAAGAGGAGCTCTGCCCAGGTGCTGTTTGTCAAGACTGAGGCCTGAACAAGCATTTGTGAGATTGCAGTGCGGCCCAAGGAGGGCGGATATGCAGGATATGCACCACCACAGCGTAACTCTTAACGAAAGAGAAAATAGCTTCAAGATGCAGAAACTCAGGAACTAATTTTCTTGCATTTGTCTAACTATTATGTGCTTTAAGGTGCCATAAACTACTTATGTCAACTTAATATCTGGAATTGTGGTGATATTCCCTCATTCCAAACCCAGAAAGACACTATTCAATATAATTTCATATTGTAGGCTAATTCCATAACTGTACAAATTGAAAATTTTGTGCTTTGTGTACATTTAGTTAGAAAGAGGAATTATCTGATACTATTTGATTAGTTCTGTGTATTGCTTTGATTTTCCCATGCATTCAGTGTCTTTACATTGTTGAGTTCTGAGGACGTGCATGTGAGAGCCGTCAGTTAATTTGCTCTTTGTCTATGCATTATTACTTCGTGTAGGGGTTAGAAGGCATGTGCTGTGAGAAGCGACTGAGAACTCTCTGTTGTCTAATTCTGAGAAAAGGAGGTTGAGAGATGTCTTCATTGCTCTCTGCAGCTTCTTGAGAAGGGGAAGTGGAGAGGGAAGTGCTGAACCCTCTTCCCTGAGATCCAGTGATAAGATATGTAGGAATGGCTCAGAGCTGCATCAGGGGAGGTGAGGTCTTACATTAAGAAGCATTTCTTTACTGAGAGGGTTTATGGATCTAAACACAATGACATCTAAACTTTCAAAATAAGCAGAATGAAAATGCCTTCTCAGTTGCTGCCTGAGTCTGGTGACAGATCAGTGTTAGACAGTGGTGGACCCCGTCTTTTAAAGAGTCCTTCCCTGGACCTAAACAGAAGCATATGAGTTTATTCAGTGTAGAGCAGTAGGAACAATGTGCTCTGTACCCACATCCAGTCAACAGCCAGAGCAACTAGACATTTACTCTTCAGCAGACTCCACAGAGCAGTTCATTTTAACCCAAATCTATGCAAGCAAACTGCAGAAGATTGACTAGTTGCCACATCTGTTTTTAAAAACAGTAACCAAACCAAACAAAAAAACCCCAACAAACCAACTTATCTTGTACTTTTTATACCTTTTCCTCAGATAGAGACCTAGATATTAAGTTAGTGAATCTGTGTTGCCATCTTTTTAAATGAAGAAGTAATGGTTTATTTTAAGCACAATAGTCCAACCTATATGTTCTCCAATCTGAGAGGGAAGACAGGACCACAGTCTGTGAATAAGTGTTCTTCACTGCGGGCCTTGATTGGACTTGATCTATGAGTTGCATCACTCTTTACAGTGTATCGTTTACAATCCCTTCCAGAGACATTATGAGCCTACAAAGAGTTGTAAAACTACTGGAAGTTTGGGTAATATTTGTAAAGAAGGAAATATATAAATTTTTATTTAACATGCACTTTTAATGCTGACAGCAATTCTGACCCAGCAAGGAAAAGATTTGTTAATCCCTATGGTAATCGTAACACTTCATTTATAAGGACATAAAGGACTCTAAACATAACACAGAAACACTTTAAATTCTCAATTATGTTTTGTGGTTATATAAATCTCAGAATATTTTGATAGCTTGTCAAAGATCACTGAGGATGTGAAATAATGATATCTGCAGTCCAGGTGCCCTCACCCTCATATGTATTGCAGATACAGATTTTCTGCTTGGATGTTATTGTCTGACTGCCCCTTGATCTTCATTGCAAGCACCATGAAACTTTCACGCAACAACAAGAGAACTATTTTTTCTCCTTTACATGAATCCTAGACTTGTATTTTAAAGCACAGTCTGTCAACACAACCTATGCATGATGCTTCCAGAATGAGAGCAATGTTGGACTAAGAACACAAGGATGACATAGAGATTTATTCCACTTGCAGCCTTTTCCAACTATCTGAAACCAGTCAGAATAATTTTAAATCAATAATGATTTGTGAGAGACTTTAACATTACCTCAAACAAGGTAATCCTTGCTACAGTAGTATATAAATCCTGTTTAGTTTTATCAGACAAGAAGCAGTCCATTAAAAAGAATAAAAGGTGCAAAATCTATTAAAACATCTCTTGGAAAGATAACATAAACTTTTTTTCCCCCTGGCTTTTCGTGCAGCTTTTTCACAGCTTCAATATTTTCTTCTTATTAGAAAAGAGAGTGTTCATGTAACTTTTTTGGTAAAATTTTATTGCAAGTATAGGCCAAATTCTCAGAATAAAGCTTACAATTACATTCTTTAAAAGTGATACCCATGCGGTTCACGACGAAGAAGATACAGAGTTAGTGAATTTGTGAATTAGTGTCAAAAAAACCTGGTTCAACTGTGCTGGTTAGGTCTTTTTGTAACATTCAACTGAGCAGTTTTCATGCTACACATTAAGTTTAAAGTTGGCCTGAACAGTATTTTGCAAGTTTGTGTTTCCCTCTTGTGAGAAACGCAGCTCACAAATAAAGTTTTAAAAGGTTTATTAACAATCAAGATTATAATGACAATAGGAGACCTCGACTGGCGGTTTGCCAGACATAAAGCAAAGGGAGCAGCGCTGGGTGCGTGACCAAGGACAGGTATGGTCAGAGGCACACACCCCAGACAGGGAGGTGACATTTTATACCCTTAAGCCCAGCGCGGCCCCTCCCCATCTCCACCTTTCAGAGCTGTGGTTATTGGCTCGTCTATGTCTAGGGCCTCTCTATTGCCTCATGGGTTATCCAGTGATGTCCTTCTGTCCATCCCCTTATGTTAATCAGATCCTTGTTCTACTCCCCTCAGAGCAAGGTTACATCATGCCTTTTAGAAGGATTTTACAGTCTCCTTACTGTACTTAACAGCAATTGCAAGTAATAATAACTAGCCGGTCTTTTCTAAAAAGAAATATTGGACCTACTACTGGATTTCTTCCTACTTATTTTCCCTTTTCACTTATTTTTACTGAGGAATAATTTTTAATGGTTTACTACATAGGTGAACTAGACAGAGCAGTAGTTTTTGTCAACCTGTGAGAGATGGGTGATATTTTGCTGAAGCCAAAACGTTATTAAGTTAAAGAATGAAACTTGTTGGTTCTATATGTTGTTGTTTGTGGTTTGGATTTGTTCTGGTTGGTTTGTTGGGTGTTGCTGTGAGCTGGGAGAGGGGCAGGGTTGAAGACTTGACTGAGAGGGAGGTGGGATGAGAGGGGAGGGGACAGAAAAGTAGGCAGTTGGGAGAGAATGTAAGTTCCGGAGTACCCAGACAATGGGGAAGGGGACAGGGACCGCCCCGGCTGGGAAAAGGTATAAAATGTAGCCATTTTGTTGAAGGGTGTGTGTGTTCGTCTATCGGGGTAGGGAAATATATACCCGGCTCACCTGAATCGTTACTAATAAATAGTTTTCTTTTTGTTTTTCTTTGATGACTTTGTCCCCATTTAATTGTATCTAAAAGTTAGTTCATTTCTAACAAACTCATACTGAAATTATGGGAGGACTACCACTAAACTGAAGAAAGGACTTAGCCCTGGATAAATTAGGCCAAGCTGAACCAAATTCTTAATCACTTGTGCCGCAGAATGGAATCCAAATACAGGAGTTTATAATGTTTTAGAACCGTATTAAAAGCACCTAAGCTAATACTCCCTTTGTGGGAAAAAACCTAGTCACATTTGCAGGTTAACTGGTTTATTAAGAAAACAACAACAACTGGAAACAGCAAAATTGAGATAAGCCCAAAAATCCCAATGGCAAAGCAGAACAAAAGAACATCGCACAACGCTGGGTGTTCCTTTGGTCAGGTAAGGTACCGCAGGAAGACCCGGTGCAAGGAATAGTCAGTCCTTGCATGGGATTCGTCCATTTCTTGATTCTCGTTGTTATTGGCTTGCCTAGGGTCCTTTTCATTGGCTCGTTCATATGGAGCATTCCCATCCAATCATTTATCCGAAAGTCCATCTTATTGGTTAATTCCAATGTCCAATCCGGGTTCAGGATGACGTAGGTACTCCTGTAAAGAGTTTCTAGAAGATTCACCCCATTTAGTTACCCCACCCCCGCCATCTGGTGGTCATATAAATGCATTATGCCCATACATCTTTGTGCATCTTAACCTGATTAGTCAATTAACTCTGACTTACAAGTATCCAGTTACTAAACTCAACCTCAATATAATTCTGAGTAACTCTTCAACATTATTCACCATGTAACTGGCCTACAAAAGCCAACATATCTATAACTCCTTGAAACCCCACCCCATGAGCTTTAATCACCAGCTGGTTCCTAAGTCCAAAATTTAGGCCTAGAATTCAGAAAACATTATTCTTCAAAAGACATGATGATGACACAGATTCTACTGATACTGCCCATCTTTTGTTCAATGCCATGAAGAAAACAGGAAGTTAAAACCTAGCTTTGAGTCACTCCTTTGGCAGGAAGGAATTAAACCTATATTTCTCAGTGAATTGTAATATTTGAAAGGCTGCTAGCAACTTTTAAGGAAAAACATCTTACTGCTGCTGTTGGGATTGGGCAAAAGCCAGTACAAAATTCTCTCTGCAACATTCACTAATTCATGGGGTTACATCTATCTCAAAGATCAGAGTTATGCAGACAGAGCTCAGTCCTCAGATCAGAACACACTGTGAGTTAAAGTTGCTCATACCTTTTTGTGGGTAAAAAAACCTTCCCTTTGTTGTATGCTTAACTTCTTAATACTGCTGGTGGTGTGTGTGTCTTATTCCATTGTTTTGTGCTCTTTAGTAAATTGCTATTTCAACCAACAGTCTCTCCTTTTTGTTCCTTCCTTACCAGAAGGGGCACGGGAAGAGGAGTGGCTTTTTCGGAATTTAATTCCCTGATGCTGTTAAAACAAGCACACTGCATCATATTCTGATTACCCATGCAGGGCTATCCTGCCTAAAGAGGAGTGAAGAGTCAAGCCTGACTGTCTCTTAAAAGATGGACCTGAATGCCTTCCTTGGATGAAATACTTTATATTAGGTTTCTTCCATTTCAGTTAGGCTACTGTACACACTGCTGCTTTCAAAGCAGCATGTTATTTTTGTTCATTCCTTATATTCTTCTTTTTTT
>VZTH01003229.1:162930-175979 GCA_013397815.1 Aleadryas rufinucha | reverse complement strand
AATTATAATATAATATAATATAATATAATATAATATAATATAATATAATATAATATAATATAAATTAATATAATATAATTAATATAATTAATATAATATAATATAATATATATGGTCCAGTCAGGTAAGTTTGTGTCAACCATGGATCCATATTTTCCCACATTAGAGAAACAATTGTAGTGGTTGATAGTTGTATAAGCACATTCAGAGGCATAAAGGAAGTAGGTTTGTGTAGAAATCTGAGTCCAGATTAGAAGTTCCACAATCAGTGAACAGAAATTTTTTTGCTTGATTTGCTTATTCATATTGACGAAGCATTATGGAACTGATATTGACAGAGTAATTTTAATGTAGATCATATTCCTTTGTAGGATTCCTTGTAGAGTTCCAGGTGCTACTCTTTGACACTCGTGCAAGTACATCTGTGTTTCTGAAGGAATATGCTGAAATCCAAGAGCAAAAAATACCACCTATGTGGAAGCAAGCTTACAGGAACCAGAAAATAAGGATAGAGTTTGCTGTTAGCTTAAGGATAGTGGAAGAAAAAAAAATACTGGCAAATTCTCATCATGCCCATTCAGAGTTATGCTGTGAAAAGGGTCTAATAACTAGGTGAAGTAACTCTGTCCAGGAAAAAAAAAGTAGAATGTTTTTGGATGTATATTGATCCTGATTGTGCTGATTTACGCACAGCAAAAGTACAAACATACCATCTGGAGTCACTAGACATGAAACTGTCAAATCATTCATGTGTTACACAGCTGTCAGGTCTCTAGAATAGCCATTACCATAGTGCAAAGTCTTATATTTAGGCCACTTCACCTCCAATTTACTTCAGAACACTTTTGATGATAAAAATTGCAATTGTAATTATTTCATGTAGTGCTTGAAAGGATTCTTCTGAAGGAAGGAAAAAAATAAAAGCTTTAAAATACAATAATGGATTTTTTTCCCCTTACTGTAGAAGCATTGTCAGCTTAAGACAACTTGCAAGCTCATGGGAAGTTTTTTTCCTATGGTTGATAACATATGACACAACTACTATTTGACTGCAGATTTTTCAAATGACTGAATGGAATTACTTGTGGTAGGATATTTATGTGATTACAGGGGGAACCAGGAAAGGTATCTTTTCTTGTTTTAACAACTGTATGAACAGAAGAGTGTTCTGCATTCTCATACACCCATGCTGCTCATGCAAACAGAAAAAGTTAGTTAGCAGACTGAATGAAAAATGATCTGACTTGTATTTATGAACATCATTATTTACACAGCTGCAAATTACATTACAGCACCAAAGTCACAGACTGACCCAAGTTTACTGTTGTATGAAAATAGCAAGACTTACTGATGTTAATGATTAACTTTTTTTTTTTAGTGAATGCTTTCCAATATAATACTGAAAATAAATAGGTTTCTTTATACTGCTGCGCTTAAAAATTCACTAACAGTGGTCTGTGATGTGTTAAAAAATAATTTTAGGAAAAAAAGAAGTATTTCCCTTATCTGTTAATGTCTTCTCTCTTAAGGACACAGAAATTTACTTTTAATAATGATAATTTTAAAAATATATCATTGGCTAAATAGCATCTCACCTGTAGAACTAATTTTCCCAAATAAACACAAGAGCTATAGAAAGATTCATAGACAGAATACCTTGAAAAGCTAGAGAGTATGTTAAGCTTTACCAAACGTAGTGGGCTGTGGGTAAGCAGGGAAGGGAGGGGAAACAGAAGGGAGGCGGGGAGCAAAGCAGGGAAGGAAGGAAACTCAGCAGACTGTAGAAAGGCCCATGTATTAAAAAGAAGATTACATAGAGAAGTTGAAACTTTGAAGTCAAGGTACGAAGGTTACACTGCTGTGTTTATGCCAATAATTCTGAAGGCAGTCATAGGGAGTCATCTATTTTCCTTGTTCTATGCAGAAAAGGGACATTTGTTGTCATTAAAGACTTATAGTTCTCTTAAGAATCTGGTGCACAAACTGCAGACACTCAGCTGAAATGCTAACAGACTTTTCTCAGTGGAGAGTGCCAAGTTTAACAGGAAGAAACAAAAAGAAGGAATGTATTATGTGATTTATTTTTTTCTGCTACCTTTCTGGGACATCGAATTTTGAAGATACAGCTGTGTGAAAATGTTCCTCAAGAGAGCTTTGCAATAGTGACAAGAATTTGAAAACTGAGGATAAAACCCCACTGATTTTCCATTCCCTGTGGTGCTGATGTTAGAATACAAACAGTTCCATTCTGAATTACACACATAGCTCACCTAGTGCCATATCCTGTTCCAGATATTGGATCCGTTTGCTGAACGTATGAAAACTCTGTAGAAAGTTAATTTGCTAGAATATCCATCTGAAGAAAGTTCCACCCACTACATGAAGAGAAAATTTACTTGCTTCTCTAACTGTGGGCCTTTATTCCACCTAAAATCCCCATTTTTTAGGTCAATTTAATTCTAAATCTTTACTTTCAGAATTAAATAATATCAATTAAGTAATAACATTGCTAGAAAACTGTATTCATTCTTTCTTTTTGAAATTGCTTCCTTCCAGTTACATTAATGATTATCATACTCTTACATAATAAGACAGAAAGAGGGATATAGTTCCCCAGCTCTTCTACAGCCATTATTTTTGGCTGGTTTTCCTGTCCTTTAGGGATTGGGATTTGATTCTCAAGAGGAAAATAATCCCCTTTTTCACTTTTTAAAATTAATATTTCTCCACTAGCCCCATGATTTTATCAGACCTTAATTTCACCACATATAGAATATCTGTTTTCAAATGAAGTGCTGTAGACCAGACTCCAGATAATGGCAAGAAATTTACTTACATAATTACATTATTTAAAATTGTCAGTATTTTTGTTCTGTCCCTAACAGGTATTGTCCTAACATCTTAACATAAAAGCTCCTGAACTTTGAGGAATATGTGCATGATAAAAAGTGTCAATGCATTATTAGAGACGACCAAGTAGTATTATTTGCCATAATCAGGAGTGGCAGGTCCATATACAATGGATTTTCTGCTTCAAGAATACTAAATGTAGCGCCCATTTGAGCATTGGTTTGGTGTTTCTTATTAAAAATAGTTCATCATGTATAATAAGGAAGAATCATGCACATCATGGTTTTAAGATCCATCAGCACAGATGAGCAAGTTTGATGGGGAAAAAAACCCAACCATTCTAATTACTAAAATTAACGTAATATACGTAACCAGAATAGTTTAGAGTTGCAGATATGGAACACTTTCCAACAGAAGTTCTAGTTCATAAAAAATATGACTTTTCATTTGTATCATTAATCAAAGGATTGAGAGGCAAAAGGAGAAAACCCATTTTCTGCTGTAGTTAATCTATTAACTCTGTATTTTTTCTCTCTTTTCTTCTTCTCTTACACCTCTCATTACACATCTTGTTTCCTAATAGCCCACTATTAGGTCAGTCAGAAAGGGAGAAAATTCATACTACTTATTTCATCAGACTTTTATGCATCTGTTATTCTTCAGGTTTCTCTGATAGTTCTTAACCTGCATTTTCATCAGGCTTATTATTACAAAATTTGAATTTTTTAAATTAATTTCCCCCAACTTTCTGTTCTCTTGAAGGCAAATTTTAGTAGGATTTACATGAAAGTCATAATATAATTTCTGACTGTATAACAGTGGGGGAATTTAATTTGTGCCAACACGAACTCTAGTAATTACAGTTGGCACTTTCAGTAGTTTTTTCAATTGTGTTAGGTTTATGTGACCAGGATTTGGTAGCAGGGGGTGGGTTACAGGGGTAGCTTTTGTGAGAAGCTGGTAGAACCTTCCCCATGTTCAGCAGAGACAGTGACAGCCACCTCCAAAGTGGACCTGCTACTGGCCAAGGCTGAGCCTACCCATCAGACGAGGTAGCAGAGCCTCTGTAATAGGGGAGGAAAAGTTATAGCACAGATAAAATAGTGCTCGGAGGAGTGAGAATACATGAGAGGAACAACTCTGCAGACACAAAGGTCAGTGGAAAATGAGAGGAAAGGGAGCTACCGGCATCAGAGCTGAGATTCCTCTGCCGCCCATGGTGCAGCCCATGGTGAGGCAGCTGTGCCCCTGCAGCCCATGGAGGTCAGTGAGGAATGCAGAGATCCTCCTGCAGCCCATGGAGGAGCCCCTGAGCAGGTGGACACCTGAAAGGAAGGCTCTGAACCCATGAAAAGTCTATGCTAGAACAGGCTCCTGGCAGGGACCTGCAGACCCATGGAGAGAGGAGCCCACACAGGAGCAGGCTTTGTGGTAGGAGTTGTGACCCTGTGGAGTCCTAAGCTGGAGCAGGCTGTTCCTGAAGGACTGCACACTGTGGAAAGGGAGCCAGGCTGGAGCAGTACATGAAGAACTGTAGCCCATGTGAAGGACTCACACTGGAGAAGCTCATGGAGGACTATCTTCTGTGGGAGGGACCCCACACTGGAACAGTGAAAGAACTCCTCTCCCTGAGCAACAGCAGAAACAACGTTATGAACTGACCATAAACCCCATTCCCATCTCCCTGTGCCTCTGGCACAGAGGTAGAGCCTCTGGCAGGAGGAAGGAGGGAGGGGGAGGGGGGAGGGTGTTTATAAGATGTGTTTTACTTCTTATTATCCTGCTCTGATTCTGTTTGATAATAAATTAAATTAATTTCCCCAAGTCAAGTCTGTTTTGACCAGGATTGGTAAGCAGGAGTGGGTTCTCCCTGTTCTTATCATAAGTCATGTGCCTTTCACTATATTTTCTCTCCCATCTCCTTGCAGAGGGGAGTGCTAGAGCAGCTCTGGTGGGTACCTGGCATCCAGCAATCCACTACATTGATCAAATGCAGAGTTTTATGTGATAGGTTGAAATGTGGTGAGATTGGCATTAGTATAGACAAAACAAGTCCAGGAAAGTGCATTTTGTTGTTTACATGAATTACAACAATATTTGGCCAAGTCAACATTATTTGAAAGTCATATGTGGTGAAAATGTCAACATCTGAACAATTTCTGAAAAATGTATTTACATATACTGTTCATAAATTATTTTCTAACAATTACAGGTAGGGAGGTGAGTGCTCTAAGTATAAAAACTGTTGTTTGGTCTACTCCATGCTTTCATTTTCCATGATACTGCAAGGATCTCCAGAAATTACTGTGACTATTTTCTTCCAGCTTTCCTGGAAGTTGGCATGGATTCATCTACCACAGCCAACCTTTCCCTAGACATTAGGCCGAAAAGCAGAAAGAGTACAATGAAGAATATTTACCTTTAATAAAGCCAGGAGACAAACAGATCCAGTGTGGTGTTTCACACTATACAAAGACAGAACAGACTTCCAATGGGAGGAGTTCTCTCTTGCTTTTCAGGCTTTGTGTTCACTGAATATTTCTCGGACTAAAGAGACAATAAACTGGAGAAAGAAAACAGACCATGACTGGAGTCATGGGAGAATTGCTAATCCCTTTGAGCTGGGTCCCAGAAATATAGGGACAAATGGAGAAAGTTTGAACAACACTTAGGAAACACTGTAGTCTGATGAAGAAGGAAACACTCCACAGAACACAGAAGACTATGAATCATCTGAGGCCAAAGAATCAATGTGGCAATTTTACAGAGCCAAGTCCCAGATAAAAAGCATGAACCTGGTTTGGATCTAAGACAAAATAGCCCAAGTGTGGCTGCTAGAAGATACAGAATTAAACTTGGCAAACTGCCCAGAACAAGCCATTCAAAGACCTCACCTCTTCCAGGCTATCACTTAGTAAGCACAACTCTAGAGAATTCATATAGTATAAGAAAATACATGAGAGGCAAAAATCATGCAGTGCTCAGAAACAGAATTCACAAAAGGGCAGTACATGGATCTGCACATGAACTGCCAGCAGTACAATACATTACAAAATAATACTACAATGCAGTATTTGGAGAAAGATGAAAGGACTACAGTGAAATGTATAATTTTGCAAACCCCAGCAGAGCATGCAGAGCATGGACAAATCAGATAACAAGAATGCTATTAGTTCCAAAAAATTCTTCAGAAAAGCTGCACATAGTGGTGAAGCAGCACAAGGATTCTAACAAGTTTGGCACAAGTGAATACAGTATGTTTGTAGTGGTGAACTAGTACTAAAAAAAACCAACCAAACGAAACAAAACAAAACAAAAAGCGCTGTAGGGAAGAAATAGATGAAACTCAAGGCTCAAAGGCTTGTCTTTCTGAAGGGATTCTATGTCAAATGCTTGAGAAGGAGCATGTATTCAATTTGTAACAGCACTGAGAAAAAGTACCAATTACTGGATTCAAAATGTGTCATGTCCACGTATTTTTGCAAGAGGTTGTTCTCACTGGTAGAACAGATTCTTCAGCTGTGGAAAAGTTGAAAGAGTAATTGCTCTCAGAAGAAGCAAAGCTGTCAATAAAGTATAGAACAGAGCTAAAGGGGCCCAATTTCTGCCCCCATGAATATTCTTTTGACCTAAAGAAGGGGGATAAAAGAGAACTTGGATAGATTTTCTTCTCTGGGAATTACAGAGCAAGCAGAAAAAGAAGAAAAGTCTTTTAAGCTAGCTGGTCACTCTAGTGAAAGCAAAGGAAGAAAGCAACTAAGAAAAAAGAATGAAGCTTTGGCTTCTAGTATGCTAAACTATTGCTAAATAAAAGTGTGGAAAGACAAAAGTGTTTCTACCACTGGCAAGCAGAAAATTCTGGGACACATGTTCCATGCCAAGTGTTTTTCTAGATTTCATGAATCTGCAGATTTCTGGACAATGAAACAGAAAAACAAAGTTTGCATTTTCAGACTTTCAACATTTCTTTTGAGGAATACTTTCTTCAGGTAATGTCCAGGGTGAGTCACAGGAAAATATAACAATCATTTAATTGTATAGAAGACAGTAAAATCCACTGAACTTTAATTGTAAAGGAAAAAACAACAAATGTCTCCAAGCAGACATAAATAAATAAAGAAACATAAATAAACATAGAAAATTAGAAAAAAAAAAAAAAAGCTGAAGTTCTTGGACTAAACTAAACTACAGGTGTTATTTGATAGAGCAAGGTGTTAACACAACAAGCTAATACAGCAAAAGAGTATAGGGGGATCCAGCAAAACACCGACCTTTTTAGCACAAGCAAGGGAGACTTAAAAGAGCTTGTTGGGAAGATAGACTTCCTGTCCAGAGTAGTCATCTAAGAATGATGTAATGCAGAGATGTCTAATGAACATGTTGTACAACAGTCAGTCACAAAATGGAACTGGTAGCTTAAAGAGATTTGCCTTTTTAGAGGGGCCTGCAATAAGATAGGATGAATCAGTAAGGAGAAAAATAGGTTTCTATAGTGTCACTGAAGACTTCAAAAACTACATGGGTGCAAAAGCAGAGTGAACAGAGGAATACAGGTTATAGAGCTTTTGAAGCAAAGCAACAGCAATGTGAATTCATTATGTGCAAACAGAAAATAACATGCTGGCCTTTCCTATAGTTTTGCACATAATTTTGAAGTTTATATCTGGGAAGCAAACACTAAAATGAAAGTATCTCTTTTTATCCCTGCCAGTAAGGGCAAACTTAACATGGCAACCTTAGAAAGGAGAACTAGCCTGTGTTTTCAGCAGTTTTCACTGCAGTAGAAATTAATAAATCCTATGGGAAATTTTCACTACAGTGACTCCTATGAGTTGTCTTTTGAAAAAAAGGGTTTGACACATGGACTCTTAACAAAAGATTTTGCAGCAATAAATTACAGGCTAGTATTAGGAAGCCACTGAATTCATCTGGCAAACAACTTTTTCAGAGAACTGTAACCAAAAGAGCTAATAATTAAAGCAGATACCCATGATAAATGAAGATACATAATGAAGTGCAAAAAGCAAATTAGAAATCACCATGGGATAATATCTCAGGAGCTACTAGTGTTTCTTAAAAATTACCTGTCTACTTTACAGGAAAGTTTCACTGCAGACAGCAGTGATGTTACCAAGAGATTGCTTTACCAAGAATGGAAAATATGGGAAATGGAAACTGTGGAAAAATAAGAGAGACCACACTCCCTACCTGACTTCCTTTCGCACATTGTGGCACATTTGATGCAATCTGTATAAGGCTCTTGATGCATTGGGCAATTTGACGTATCTTAATTCAAAGAGAGCTTTTTTCCCTGCATTGACATAAGTGACCCTGCTGCACAGTGACATTTCTTCACACTCTTATCACCTTCATGGACATAAACTGTAGATACACATGTAGCACACTTTTTTGGTTTTCAGCTGGGCAGGAACTGTACAATACAGTGACAACTTTACCCTCAAGACAACCACATAAACTGGGCAAAACATCATACAGCAATGAAGGTAAAGACAGAGAGCAAAATTATAATGTGAGTGAGTGAGGCAGAGGTTGACAGCAGCAAAAGGGAAGTTGGGTTAAAAGCAGTGTGAATGTAAATACAAATAGAAAAGCAGGGAGAGAAAACGGACAGGAAGCCCTGGAGAAAAAAAAAAAAAAAAGGCAAGCGCAAAAGTGATTAAAAACACAGTCAAGATTGAAGTAAGAAGCAGAAACAGGAAACATACTTTTTCCTCTCAAAAGAGAAGCAGAGGGAAAAGGAAAAGGGAAATGGCAGAAAGAGCAGAAGCGTCTGGACACTGTGAAAGGGTCCCTCTCTCTGAAAGCTGGAATGGAGCTGGTGGCTTATATGTCTCTGCATGCTTTTGTAACACAAAGGACAACTCTCTACTGATATTGGCTGATTCACACCCCAGTGCCAGAAGCTTCCTATTAGGAAAGTAATTTCTAATTACAAACTATGTCATAAAACATTTGCTCAAGGGGCATTTTTAAGTTTTATGGGGATTCTCTCTCAGGAAGTTACCCTGCTCTTGAGTACTTGACCTTAAAATTTTAATATTTTTTATGTAATCTATTTTGGATGTTATGTATACACCACAGAAAAAGAGAAAGATGTAATTATTTGGCTCCATCAAAACTACTTCTGTGGTGAACTTGACTTTAACCTTTGTATCACATTTGCCAGATGTATTCTATTGTTATTCATCATTTTCACGCATGAAGTGCACCTTAGTTCCTTTGTATTAACACTCTGAAATGTAGTGCAGAGCAGCTGGCCAGATTGTTCATTTTGTTTATTCAGAGGTCAGAGGAAATGTGAACATTTGGAAACTTGTTAATATGCTTAAAAGACAGTCTCATCTCCACTTCAGCATACACTCTACTTTTTAAATAAAACACTTTTCATCTTGCTAGGAGAGGAGTGGGGTTTTGTTGTTTTGGGTTTTTTAACTGTGACTAGGGAATCAGAATGAATAAAGTTTCATCTCATTTTAAAGTTCATTTGATTCATGCTCAGCATTCATGCCTGTCTTTCTGAAGGCAAAAGATGGTACTTTGTACCTTTTTTCTACCCACACTAGGAAGACTTGATCAACCTCTCTAAATAATACATTGGCACTAATTTCTGTGCTTATGGCCAGAGGCAAGATTACATGGTGTCTGCTAATGAAAATAACTGTGAGGAGACAGAAGCCAAAATAAAGAGACAGTAAGAAGTGGTATCAAACTTTTTAAAAATCTTTGAATTACAAATAACTGTTGACTATTCTCTCTTCATTTGTATAGAAAAAATCAGCTGGCTCTGAATTTGGACTTGGTGAATTATTAAAAACAAATAATTCATTCATCAAATTTCACTTTTTCTATTTGTGAACTAAGATAAAATGTCTCAATTGTATTTGATATTCAAAACTCTTCATGCGTTTCTTAATTTTTTTCCTTCTATATGGAAAGCATAAGAAACATGGTACAAATACCAGGATAGAAAAAGATTTTTTAAATTTAACTTGATATTGGGTCTGAACCAATGATTTCACTGGCTCCAGAATTCCACCTTTTAAGTTTTATGGGCCTTTTTACAAGTCCTCAACAGGGTGATGTCTGCCACATAGCACAAATTAAGTGTGAAATCAGTATTTTTGTTACCTCATACAGACATAATTGATTCTGATATTGTGCTAACAGGACAAACATCTCTACTTTAAAAATCCTGGCCAGTGCTGGTCACAAAAAAAAAGAATACTGAAAAGTACAGTCATGCCTGAATCGAACAGGGTTTTCTTTTCTCCCTGGAAGTGTATATTTGTGGAAAGCCTGCTTTTTTATGGCTTACCTTACAAATGTTTTTGGAGCTAAACTGTATGTGTAAGTTAGTATTCATTATGCCTGTCTGGCCTCTCTTGTCTTCATATTCTTTCTTTTTCAGATTTTCATTCTAACCAAATTGCTTTCACATGTTGATGAGTTTCTAACTAAATCACATTAAATTTCACTGGCCTGGGGCAAGGCTGACAAATGTTGGGACTCTGGATTGTTTTTACTTCTTTCCTGTCTTATTTATTCCTCAAAGGTGGGAGAGACAAAGCCTGTGATTTTGCTCGCTGTTGACTTCTCCTGCTTTTCCTAGTGTCTCTTGACACTGCATCACAGGCAGTGAAGAAGAGATGCAAAATAGTAAAGGGCCAGTGAGCTTAAAAAAGATCGTTCTTTGATGCCTCCTCCCCATGCTGCTCCCTTTATTTCCAAATGGCTCTAGAAGTTTGCAGCTGGAACAGACACCTAATTTCTGTTTCCATGCTGTGTAAAGAACCAGGAATAAGGAGGAGTGATAGGGCATTAGCAAGGACAAAGAGGGACTGCTTGTGAACACAAAAAATCTGCCCAAGGGCCAGTGAAATCTCCCAGCCCCACTGCCATCTGATGTGTTCCTTCTTAGAAGAGGAAGAACAGTGAGCAGAAGAAAATGTCTACTGAAAAGTACTGACAGAGAAATTGCCCCAGCCTGGGAGCTGTGAACCTGGAAATTTGGGGTTGGAATCAAAAATGTCCTTGAAAAAGTGCAGCTGGCCTCTTCAAAATACAGCTGCCATACCTAGAAAACAGAGATATCCTGAGCCACCAAGACTTAAGTGCAAAACCAAGAAACATTAACAGAAACTTGTCATATGAAAAAGTGGTAATGTCTGGAAAAATAAAATGGATTTGAAATAACAGAAAACATCATCATCATTGGCTGTTACAGATGAAAAACCAAAATTAACAGGTACCTATTGGTGATTTAAAGATGTGGTACTCTATGACCTGTTACGTCTAAGATATAAAAGGGACCTAATTTTTATCAAAAATGGAGCCAGTGTCTCTGAAATCTTCTCATGTTGCATGTACTCTTTTTAAGCAGATTGAATGCCACACAAACTTTCTAAGAGACCATGGACTCCCCCCGTCGGTGCCTGGCTGGCACTAGACTCCTTGACACAACCTTTTTTGAGGTGAGACTCTGCCTGTTATTTTATTGGTCCTCCTCTTCTTTGTAGGTTTATTTTTCCACCTCTGGCATAGTTAGATCTTCCCTCTAGGAACAGATCATCACCTTTGGTTATGGTTTGGCCTCTTCTGAAATCTGTATAATTCACTTGATATTTTTATATATGTCTATATGTGCGTGTATATATATCCATACAAATAATTTATCGTAAGTATATCTAGTGTCTTACTGTTGATAATCTTATGATATGCTTGTATATCTGCAATAGTGTATGCCTAGTATATACCTAGTTGTATACTACATCATCTAGTTGTACACTACCTGTGTGGTACTACTTCTAGTAGTATATTCCTAGCTGGCTGCTGCTGTTATATGAAATGTTGCTGTATTTACTGCTGCTCTACTACTGATTGGTGCTGTATTTGATTGTTGATAGTAATTTATAATAGCATATATAAATATATACACTTTATTAATCATAACTATACCTGCTACTGGTGATTTTTATGGTAGTTTACATGCTAGAGTTAATTTTTTTTAGTATTTGTGGTAATCTGTAATAAAGTACAGAAATATACAAAGTCTCTGTGTCTTTGGGTATTATGGAATTCTATGGAGCTACAGTCATGATCTCTATCCACACACAGGGCAGATAACCCTTTAGGTCATGACACTGTTATCTGACCAAGTTATTGCCAGTAACTCTGGGATCCAACAACTCAAGAGTCCTCCTCTCTTCTGCTCTACCTTCCCCTTCCCTGCAAATACCCCTCTCTCCCTTCCTTTAGTTAATTTGCCAACAATTCATCCTTTCTCTTCTGCCAGACTTCCCAATCAATTTTCTGACATGTGAACAATGTTCTTCCTCAATCCATCTTCTGTATCTCTGGCCTCCAAATAAATTCTCTCTACAGGACTCCTATCATTACTTTATCACTTATATAGTCTGTGCAGCCTACAGTGTTATAATTTAACCAGCCTCCACAGTCAAATATCTCCTCTATTAATTAAATCCTCATACTAGATGTCCTATTATTTTTGTTGAATTCATGGTAATTTTTTTTATATGACCAATTGCTGAAAACCTTGCATAGGGATTAATCAGAAAGAGGATGGTCTACAAGACTGTGAATTGAATAAAAGGTGATCTAATATGCAACCTCTCTACTACCTTCGCTTGGTTAAGGATTGCAGACATGAAGGGAGAGTACTGTAAAACATTAGCTGTCTACAAAGGAGAATTAATTAATCTTAAGATCAAGTGAAGTAGTAGTATATATCTAATGAAGCAATAGCATATATCCACTTTCTTTTTTTACCATTTATTACTCTGTTCTTAGAACTATAAATGGAACCATATAGGTAAGCTTGAATTGGACTAAAAACATAAATAAAAGGAGCTGAACTGATGCCATGATGCTTTTTTTTGCTTTTTATATATACTCCCTCTATATACTCTTTTGTATAACTCTCATGTATTCTTAAGGGCCTTTCAGCCCCCATACTTTTTTAGGTTTGATAACCAGCATAGGCCCAGTATTCCGTTAAGCCAGGAGACCAAACATCTCAGAAGCCTCAGACACCAAGATCTTCTCTGGAACACATTTTGTAAAATAAGATAGGCCTGTCCAGGGGAGGAAACTTCCTCAGAGAGGGGGGTTCTCTCAGCCTTTCATTGGGGAATCTTTGATAGATATGTTAATTGGTAAAG
>VZTH01003229.1:130496-162604 GCA_013397815.1 Aleadryas rufinucha | reverse complement strand
AGAAAGAAGTAGAAAGAAAGGAGTAGAAAATAAGTGGCGGGGGACAGAAAGAGAGTGACCAGGACAAAATAAGGAAAATATCACCACTCCGTGGATTCCAACAATGTTCTGTTGATCCACTCCAGCTGGTCTTCTTGGTGGTGAAGGTCCCCCCAAGAAGCACAGAGTCCAATGGGTTTATGTACCCTCAAGCTAGGTGGCAATGTCCAGGCATGTCCCCCTGGGGGAGGGGGCAGTCTCTTACAGCATACTCTGGATCTGTTGCATCACGTGCAGTCCTGTGGTGCAAAGCCTCTCCCAGGAAAAGTCCCGTGGATGTGGCCTGTGGGGTTGGGGGAGCCACAGCTGGGCCAATTTGTGTGAGGGAGGATGGGTGCTCACTGCCCCTGAGCAGAGGTTACACCCAAAACCTCCTCTCTCCCCCACCTCGTTTCAGGGGGGAGTCTGTGTAAACCTGGCTTCTGTGGGCTGTGGTGTCCCCCACCCCAAACTCAGCCAGGGAAGATCCTTAGCACGGCTGCTGGGTTTGGCTCGCATTCTCTTCTTTGTTTACTTGTTTGTTTTTCTCCAGGCCTGTGGTTGATGAAAGAATGGGTTTTTCCTTTATTTAATCTCAGTAGTTTGACTTACAGTGCAAAGTTCTTCAAGTTTTCTGTGATTGTAGCTTCTTTAAAACTTTATATCAATGTTTGAGGCACGAATTATTTTCAGTCTCTGACAGGTGTCCAACTGGAGTCACTGGGAGAAGTGACTGATCCACCAGACGGTCATGCTGTCATGCAGAGGGACCCGGACAGGCTGCAGAAAGGGCTGACAGGAACCTCACGAAGTTCAGTAAATTGAATTGCCAAGTCCTGCACCCGGGGAGGCACCAGCACAAGCTGGGAAGCAGCTTGGCAGCAAAGAATCTGGGAGCCCTTGTAGGCACCAAAATGAACACAAGTTGGTCACGCGCCCTTGCTGCAAAGTAGGCAAACAGTATCCTCAGCTGCACTAGGAGACGAGTTGCCAGCAGGTCAAGAGAAGGAATAATTCCGTTTTACTCAGCACTGGTGAGGCCAGCCCTGGAGCACGGTGTTTAGTGCTGGGCTCCCCAGCATAAGAGGTGCAGGCATACTGAAATGCTTCCAACAAAGGACCAAGATGATGACGGGACTGGAGCACACCTCCTGTGAGGAAAGGCTGAGATTCCTGGGACTGTGTATCTCAGGGGCTAAACAGCAGGCTCAGGGGCAACCTCAACAACGAATCTGAAAGGAAGGTGCAAAGAGAAGAGCATCAGGCTCTCTTCAGTGATGTCTAGTGATGGAATATGAGGCCGTTTACATTTTTTCTCCACCTCTTTCTTAGTGGCACTCTCCATTATTTCTAGTTCCTCTTGTGTAGTAGAAGTCTTGATGAACAAATCTCTTAAATCAAAGAATGTGAAAGGTCAAAGCCAAAGTATATCATGGTCATTTTACATTTTTTAATCTTTCAATAAAATATTTCAATTTAATCTAAAATAAAATCTAAAATCTTTCCATGTATTTCCTGTTCTCTTAATCAGAAAGAAGTCTGCAGGTGTGATTTCACCTGGATTATGGGTCATAATTCTAGTATTACCAACAAATATAGAGGGACCTAATTTGATTATGAATCCAGGGTAAAAAATATTCCCAGCTAACACAAGAAATGCCTCTTGGATTTCACACTCTAGAATCCTTAACAGGAAGAAGCATGACTAGTAGGAGTTCACCTCAAGGTCTACATATTCTCTTACAAAAAATTATTCCCTCATGTGTGATAGAGCACATTTGCTGCAATCCTCCTCTGAATCCTAATTTGTTCTTTTTCAATGCATCAAACATGCTGCTGTCAAAAGCATATTATTTTCTTGCCACACGCAGTGAGTTAGTTCTTCTTTTACAGCCAGTTCCTGGTTTCTTTTAGGAGGAAAGTTCAAACTTTTTGTCCTCACTGTTAAGGCTTGTCACCACAGTGCTTGTTCCCAGCTACATTTCAGTTCCTCTGTCCTCCTATGCATCTAACGAGATGACAATACTTAGCATAATTGCCTTCATTTATTGGGACCCTTCTTTTTCCTCCCTTCTTACCTTGCAAGAACATAAAACTNCTCCGTGGATTCCAACAATGTTCTGTTGATCCACTCCAGCTGGTCTTCTTGGTGGTGAAGGTCCCCCCAAGAAGCACAGAGTCCAATGGGTTTATGTACCCTCAAGCTAGGTGGCAATGTCCAGGCATGTCCCCCTGGGGGAGGGGGCAGTCTCTTACAGCATACTCTGGATCTGTTGCATCACGTGCAGTCCTGTGGTGCAAAGCCTCTCCCAGGAAAAGTCCCGTGGATGTGGCCTGTGGGGTTGGGGGAGCCACAGCTGGGCCAATTTGTGTGAGGGAGGATGGGTGCTCACTGCCCCTGAGCAGAGGTTACACCCAAAACCTCCTCTCTCCCCCACCTCGTTTCAGGGGGGAGTCTGTGTAAACCTGGCTTCTGTGGGCTGTGGTGTCCCCCACCCCAAACTCAGCCAGGGAAGATCCTTAGCACGGCTGCTGGGTTTGGCTCGCATTCTCTTCTTTGTTTACTTGTTTGTTTTTCTCCAGGCCTGTGGTTGATGAAAGAATGGGTTTTTCCTTTATTTAATCTCAGTAGTTTGACTTACAGTCCAAAGTTCTTCAAGTTTTCTGTGATTGTAGCTTCTTTAAAACTTTATATCAATGTTTGAGGCACGAATTATTTTCAGTCTCTGACAGGTGTCCAACTGGAGTCACTGGGAGAAGTGACTGATCCACCAGACGGTCATGCTGTCATGCAGAGGGACCCGGACAGGCTGCAGAAAGGGCTGACAGGAACCTCACGAAGTTCAGTAAATTGAATTGCCAAGTCCTGCACCCGGGGAGGCACCAGCACAAGCTGGGAAGCAGCTTGGCAGCAAAGAATCTGGGAGCCCTTGTAGGCACCAAAATGAACACAAGTTGGTCACGCGCCCTTGCTGCAAAGTAGGCAAACAGTATCCTCAGCTGCACTAGGAGACGAGTTGCCAGCAGGTCAAGAGAAGGAATAATTCCGTTTTACTCAGCACTGGTGAGGCCAGCCCTGGAGCACGGTGTTTAGTGCTGGGCTCCCCAGCATAAGAGGTGCAGGCATACTGAAATGCTTCCAACAAAGGACCAAGATGATGACGGGACTGGAGCACACCTCCTGTGAGGAAAGGCTGAGATTCCTGGGACTGTGTATCTCAGGGGCTAAACAGCAGGCTCAGGGGCAACCTCAACAACGAATCTGAAAGGAAGGTGCAAAGAGAAGAGCATCAGGCTCTCTTCAGTGATGTCTAGTGATGGAATATGAGGCCGTTTACATTTTTTCTCCACCTCTTTCTTAGTGGCACTCTCCATTATTTCTAGTTCCTCTTGTGTAGTAGAAGTCTTGATGAACAAATCTCTTAAATCAAAGAATGTGAAAGGTCAAAGCCAAAGTATATCATGGTCATTTTACATTTTTTAATCTTTCAATAAAATATTTCAATTTAATCTAAAATAAAATCTAAAATCTTTCCATGTATTTCCTGTTCTCTTAATCAGAAAGAAGTCTGCAGGTGTGATTTCACCTGGATTATGGGTCATAATTCTAGTATTACCAACAAATATAGAGGGACCTAATTTGATTATGAATCCAGGGTAAAAAATATTCCCAGCTAACACAAGAAATGCCTCTTGGATTTCACACTCTAGAATCCTTAACAGGAAGAAGCATGACTAGTAGGAGTTCACCTCAAGGTCTACATATTCTCTTACAAAAAATTATTCCCTCATGTGTGATAGAGCACATTTGCTGCAATCCTCCTCTGAATCCTAATTTGTTCTTTTTCAATGCATCAAACATGCTGCTGTCAAAAGCATATTATTTTCTTGCCACACGCAGTGAGTTAGTTCTTCTTTTACAGCCAGTTCCTGGTTTCTTTTAGGAGGAAAGTTCAAACTTTTTGTCCTCACTGTTAAGGCTTGTCACCACAGTGCTTGTTCCCAGCTACATTTCAGTTCCTCTGTCCTCCTATGCATCTAACGAGATGACAATACTTAGCATAATTGCCTTCATTTATTGGGACCCTTCTTTTTCCTCCCTTCTTACCTTGCAAGAACATAAAACTAAATCAGAAAAGGGTCTAATTAGTCTGATATCTGTCTTCCAGCACTGATAATAGTGTCTGCTTCAGGAGTGAAAAAGTGCACATGTATCTAATTCCCCTCACGAGTACTCTACCCATTTTGAGCTATTCTTACTCTTGGATTTTCCAATACTTCTGTATTTCATCTCTCATCCACATTTCTCTTCCAAGTAACTCTCCAGTCTCCTTGGAGAATCATGTAAATGTCTTGTACGTATATCCACTTTTCTCTGTGGCATACAGGTGTTATTCCTTCACAAAGAACTTTCTCCTCTGGAGCCTCTGGGCCAGGGCTCCAGTTCCATGGGCAGTTAGAGAAGTGGCAGCAGAGGCAAGGATGGGTGGCTCCTCACAGCTTGTCTCACACTCATGGATAACATCCTTAACTGGCTGGGGTTGTCCCTCTCCTGGGTTGGAGAAGCCAGCTCTGCTGAATTCTGTCTTCATGATGTCCCCATCCTCTGCTATCAGCCCCTGCTTCCCTGTTGTGCCCTTGCCCAGGCAGAGATGCTCTTGGAGGCTTTGTCTGTAGGTCCCACTCAGAGTATGAGGTCATGGGCTACCCCAGAGGGTACCAGGGATGAGTGCCAGCTCACTGCTCCCTGCATGAGGGACGGTTTGGGACACTTCCCTCAGTCATGAGCATCATCCTGTGTTGCGGTGCACATGGCTGTCTTGAAGGCAGACCAAAGTCCAGAGTCCTGGTGGACAGGCACCAAGATCTAAGGATCAGCCCCTTACTTGTTTTGGGCTCCCATAGCCCGATATGTCCTGCACTTGAATATCAGTTGGTGATTGGTTCACATGGTTGACACCCAGTTTATGCATGAGTTCATGTTTATTCATTACTCCTGTTTAATATGCATAAGTTCTAGAAATTTCTTCTGTATTCAATGCCCCATTGACTCCCTGTTCTGGTTCCCTCCTCCTTGTTCCCTCCCCATTGGTTGTTGTATAGTTGACTCCTCCCCCTTAGTCGATCCCCACTGGTTGTTTCCCTTTGGTCCACCCCGTATAAGAACCTTGGACCCTTCCATTCTCCTGTCTTTTGTCCTTGGACTTTCCACCTGCAAGAAACCAGCTGGAATCCATACAAAGGATCCCTCTCTCATCCTTTTCCTCCGCCGACACTTCTTAACCACCTCTGTTTGGGGCTCGCTCCTTGCGAAGGAGCCAGCCTTCTCCGTGTGCTGCAGCTACCAAGGACGTCTGCAGCTGGACGCTGTGTGGCCTTGGCCAGCCCCCAACAGCATCAGTCCTGGACAGTGCCCCTGTTTCTGTGTCACTCTCTCATACCCGTCCCTTCCATCCCTCTCATCTCAGGACCATGATTTCTTGGAAGGTGAGCGCATCTTCCTGGATTCCCCAAAGAAAGCGCCCCAGTGGCCTTGATGCCATTCCCATGCCCTACAAAGGGACAATGGGCCCTCCAACATGGGGAGGAAAGAGAACAATAAATACTCCCAGTTGTCAGCTGCTTCTCTTTTCAAACACTGTCGGAATGCTCCTCACATGAAATCCGTCCCTGCGGGTTGTGGGGCCAAGGAGATTGAGGCAGTACCATGGTTTTCCCTGGCATTCCTGCCATTCACTCCTTTACCCCTGTGTTATGTGTCCTGCCAAAGATGTAGTAGTTCCAGGTGTTGTTGTTTGCATTCATATCACTGAATGTGTTTTTGCTTCCAGTGAAAGTAGCCTCTGCTATCTGTTCACTTATCAAACAGAGCATAAGTTATGTCAAAACATAGCACAGAGGCATTTTCAGTCCTGGAGGAATCTGCTGGTCCTACTAGAGGGAAAGGAATGTTTGCACAGTGAAGTAAACTTCTTTGTATTCAGAACCAACATCCCAGGAAATTAAGTCGAGTAAAGACATCTCTCATTACTTGTCCCCCTTCCCTGTCTGTCATTTTTTCATCTTCTTTTCAAGCCAGACAACCCTACAGATTTCAGTGAGAGTGTTCAGCTGGTGCCATGATAATTCAGGTGCACAGTCGCTTGGCTTGGCTGTTAATGCTTGTTACTGTCATGTGCTTATTACTGTTGTAGGAGACCAGTATCCTTCAGTCTTCAGGGTTCTTCAGGGTTGGTTTGAGTTTATGTGTCACCTGAAGTAAAAATCTCAACCCTGCAGGCACTGTCCTATTGATACAAAACAGACTGTTAAGACTGTGGTTTTCCTTGCCTGGGACAGCAATGTGCACAGAGCTGGAGAAGCTGGGAGATCTCCTTTTGGTGACTTTCTCTTCCACCTCTCCTTTATAGACTCTGGGGTGATGTGGGGCAGTAGTTGCCTTCTTCTACAGAAAGCATGAGGATGCCATGACCCTGGTAGTGCTGGAGCTTTTCCAGCATCAGTGGGACAGTTCTTTTGATTCAGTCTTCCATCAGGTCCTCAGCAAGGAGTACAGCATGCTAAAGGGATCTGGGACATAGTTCTACAGACAACATACAGGGTCAGTGAGTGAGATGTGGCTGCAGGGTCTTGGTCCTGGTATTTTTCTGGGATCTGTTACAGTACAGACTGGGTACTTACTGAGCCATCTTCCACCCTACAAACAGCACCCTAAGGAAACAACTTCTAAAAGACCTTTTGGAATGAGTATTTTAAAATAATTCCAAGAGTACTTTTGCTGGGGCGTGCTTGAGCAGTCCTGGTCCCGTGTGCATGTGGGTGAATGCTCTGACCTAAGCCATCGTGACAGCATTCTGCATCACCCCTTCACACAAGAAAAGGGTGATACAAGAGATACAAGTGAGCCTGTGTTGGAATTTGTGAGGCTGCTCATTTGCCGTCCTCCACAGTTCAAGTTTCTGCACCATTGATCTCCAGTGTACTTGGACAGAGACAGAGGAGGACACCTACAGCATTTACTAGGGAGCTGGCCTCTTGTTCAGTCACTGTGGTGACACTGTCATGCCAGTTCCTGGCATTCCTGCACACCCACAGATATGCAACTGGGAGCTCTCTGCTTCTTTGTAGAGAGTGGCAAAATCTCGACTTCTGAGCTCCTGGTTCCTGTGTGCTGGCAGTGCTGGGAAGTGTGTAGCCAACAGCAACGGTGCTCACAGTGCTGGCAGCTGTGTTCTGGAGACCACTTAAAGAGGACATTCATAGATGAAAGCAAATCCATGGCCAGGTTGAAATCTTGCACCTAATTCTGTAGCAGAGCTAATCAGTAAGGCTGGCAGTGTAGAATCCCCCCAGAGATGCCCTGCCTTTCTTCTTTGCCAGGATCACGGTTGTCCTCTTCACTGTTAATGGAACAAATAGAGCCAGGCCAGACTGGATTTCCTCCTCTTACAGCTCTATTGTTGCCTTTTTCTTGCTCAGTCCTTTAAAGAGATTAATCTGATTAAACATATCCTGAACAATGCTGGCAGAGCTGTCTTTATTTGGATGATCTTGGTATCTCTGCCAGCTGGCACAGAGCTGAGAAGCTCAGCAGGGTGCAGGAGAGAGGGGTAGCCTTTTGCCTGGCTAGGGCCACTTACCCCTGTGGGATGTTGCAGGCTGGGAAGACTGCAGCTGTGTAGGTGGTCAACCTGCACAATGTCAGTGGTTGTGTAGCTCCCTTCTCCCACCAGCTACCCGGGCAGGTGGGCCTCAGTCTCCTTCAGTTGCTTGCTGAGCATCACGTACCAGGTGTGGATAGGTGGAGCAAAAGCAGAGCTGCAGAGCTGCTGTGGCTGGGGCAGATGCCTGGTGGTGGCCTCTGCTTTCTGCTGTGACCTGCAGGGGTCTTTATTACCTCCCACTCACATGTTTAAGGCTCCAAATACCATCATGCTCCTGCTCTTACAGCTGCCTGCTCCCAGCTCCAGTTCCCAGTAACTCTTTGAGATCCCCCTTTTTTCAAGAAGTAAGAGCCTTCAGCAAGTGACTGAGATTGTGCTGAAATGCCCCCTGCTGCCAGTGTTCAGGTCTGTTACTACTACCCTGGAGCTCCTTGAACTCTTCGCCTGCCCTGAAGGGTTCTGGTTTAAGTCAGGCTGAGTGAGCTGGTGAGGGGACCCCAGTGGGAGTGCAGGTGTCCTGCAGTTCCAGGCAGATGTACAGGTTGTTTTATGCCCCTCCAAGCTTTGAATTTTGTCCCCCAGTGAGGGAAAGCTTCTACATTAAATGCACACTTTACATTCCTAGTTTTCCATTAAATGCTACTTTGTTTCAGTTTAAATATCTACAAATCGGTTCATTAGAGCACTGTATCAACTAACATACATATGCTTTGAATATTTACTTTGAATTAGATAAGGCTGCAGGTCTTTTATCCTTTGTATCCTCCATAAAGAGACTTCTGATACAAGAAACAGTGGTTGCCAATGAGTTTTAATTTTTGTGAATACTTGCCTTTAATATGCATTTATGATCTCACATCTCAGATCCCTTGCTGGCAATTAACAGCTTGGACATCATTTTATGCTGAATTTTGGAATTTCATTAATTTTACCTTTGAATGAAGTTAGAAGGAGCGGGGGAGACTGTGGTATTGGCTGTGCAGCTGGATTTTTTGAAAGGAAGCATAAGAATTAAATAATGAAACAAAGGAAGTATTTTAAGAGTAACTTCAGCTCCATCCCTAACATTTTTTGAAGTGCTGGTAAGTTATTTCAACGGTAGGTGTTTTTTGGTAACACTTCTTTTTTCATCTTGCCTTTGTGTTTATATTCTTTGCTCTAGGTTTTACAAGGGGTTTCTGCTCACAGATTAAAGATGAATTAAGGTATAATCAAACAACACAAATCCTCCCATTTTGCCTTGTCCATGCATTGTGATAGAAACACAAACACCTCACAGACAAAGATTACGGTTCTATATGCATTTCAAATGTTGCCTCAGGGTAGTAATATACATAGGTAGTTTACACTGATCAGCAAAAACGGATGCCCTAATCGGGTACAAAAGGACATTGGAACTGAAATAAGGAAGCAAATGGCCTCTTGGGGATACAGTCTCAGGATGACTTGTCATTCTTTTTATCAGTCTTACCATCTGAAAGTCACATTCAGAATATTATTTATTACACTTTCCTATAGAATTTAATAGAGTATGCAAAAGGTGAATTGAAAGGCTTGTAACCAACCAAATTCTTTGTTCAAGGTCTTTTTGTCCTTTAACAGCTGAAAATATTTTCTGAAAACAGAAACTTCCAAAATTTGTGAGTTTGAAGAAAAAGAATATATCACTAATAAGACCCCTCCATAATCTCCATTTGCATTTCAAAGGAGTTCCGTTGCTATTTTGCAGCAATTTTCTCTCCTTCTCAGTCTCTGTTTCTTGCACACGTACAGAACTGTGCAGAGAGGGAAGAAGAGAGACAGAGAGAATGGCATCTTTTCGATAGCATAATTATTTGATAGATGTCAGTCTTTTCCCTGCTAAAGTAGATGGACTAATACAATACCCCACAGAGAAACCAAGTTTCATTTTGCTTTGCTTTCTGTAAGAGCATTGAAAATAACCTGAGGCCAGATCATAAAGACTCAGATGCTTACAGTGGGAATTGAAACACCTGCAAATCAATGATCCTCTTGGCTAACTATAAAGGCCTTGTAAAAACCATACGCAGCTGCACTTTTTAACTTATCTTTTCCAAAGGCCTACAGTATCACCTCTTCACATGCTCAGAAGTGCCTCTGTCTGGGCAAGATAGTTCCCTCCTGTTGAGGCTCTTCTACTGGACTGATTTGTCTGCTTCACACTTCAAGGAAGCAGAATTGGCACACATCTTCAAGGGTGGATTACTTTGAATGGATGCAGATAGTGGCAATCATTTACATATACTCAATATTTCTTATTTGCAATGTTGAGACAGGTCCCTGCTCTGAATGCTAAATTGTTTTAGAACAGCGTGCTAAAGCTCTTAAATATGCACTGGCTAAGAAAGGCACTTGGGTATTTTACTCTGGGATGTGGATTCCACTATAAACAGAGGAAGCATTTAAAAAGTTAAACAGGGAAGTCATTTATGCCATTGTGTCTAAGACACATTTTGAAGCTGGTTCTTATCTCCATGTCTTATACGGACTCAATCAATTTCACCAGCTAAGGAGATTTGGGTTATGGGAATGTTTTCTGACATGCACTTTTCGCGGCTCTTTATTTTACATATGCATTTACTACTTTCAAGTCAAAACTGCATTTCAGCGGAGTAGTTTACTACCTGTCCTTCCACTATGAATTGTAATTCTTATTGTTTACAGTCTCTTAAAATTAACCATTAGTGTTTATTGCCAGTTTTGACAGGTTTTTTTTGTCAGGGATACTTTGTTTTCCTCTCAAGAGAAATTGAGAATATATTTTCAATTTAGATCAAAACACAAATCAGATTCGTGTTTTAAGTTAAAACCTTAGTTGTGAATGGAAAAAGAAACAAACCAAAAAACATCAATGGCAACAACAAAAAAGGCAGCCTGAATCTTGGAGGCAAAAGCAGTTCATAATACTTCTTTCTTGTCACCACTATCATGTCTTCCACCTCAGATTATCATAGAAGTCATAGATTCTTTTTTTTTCTCCTAATGAATAATTTCAAAAAAGACATTTGTTATTTTGCATCTTCTAATGGAATGTTAAAAAATAAAAGTCACCCAGCTCTTACAAGAACATTCTTTGCAGTATGCTTACACAGTATTTTAAAATACAACATAACTCATATTTCTAGAAATTTTAATTTTAATTAAATAACAAATCTCTGATTCCCATTACTGTGCTTGAAATTTATTAAGATCTAGCTTATATTGTGTCATCTCTTGTCTCAAACAACAGATGATTCAATATTTCTATGTATCTCAAGCTTTCCACTTTGTTTCTTGTGGAGACAATTTACTGAAGAAAAGTAAAAGTGCAATCTAAATTAGAAGACTTCAAGTACTGTGTTTAAGTATATGTAGATGGATTAAATGTAACCTTAATCTAGCAAATTATGCGGTTCTCAGGTACGGTACGGCCTGGCTGTTTCGTATTTATGGGGGTTTTATTCCCATAAGTTCATAATAATTCCGTTGTGGAAGTCTAAACTATGAAATGAAATTCTTAGACACATCATATATTTCAGAAAATCTAGCTTTGAAGAACTAATTCTAATATCAGGGGTTTTTTACATTTTAACAAAATATGTTTCATATTCTTTAAAACATATTTCCAAAACTATTCTTTTTAATCTCTTGTGGAAGATATTTGCATGAAACCTCTCTATGTGTTCTTTTTTCTATATATGTTTTCCTAACAGCTGACACAGTCCCTAAATCTAGCGTGTCTTTACTTTTCCTCTGAAGTTTCTTGAATTGTATCTTAACTTGCTCATCGAGGCATCTAAATTCAAATTAAATACTCTTTTAGAACATGTGTAATAAAAGCGGGAAGGACTGAATTAATCAAGAATGAGGTTTGTTTTTACATTGTCTCTCTTTCATTTACAAATCATTTTTATTTCTATATGTTTCATAATTAATAAATATATCATTCATGCAACAGAAATAGAAAAACTGTAAATAAATTATTTCTGCTATATTTAGATAGTTGGTTTTGATGCTGTAGTCTCAACTTCTGACAAGGAAAGCAAAAAGTTTTTAAGAAAAAACCTACAAAATAAATAGCTGATGGCAAATATAAAATCTAAAAAGAATAAGTTTTTACTACAAGTCATAAATATCTAGGAATAGGAAACTACTTTTGCAAATACTCAGTAATTGTCCAAGATCTTTAAAAAAAACCCTAAAATCATCAAGTGACAAGCTGGAGTGAATTAAACTCATTGCTTTTCTACTGAATTTTGGTTTTGTTCCAGAAAAAAATGGGAAAAAAAGAAGGATATCCTGGTTTAGTAAAAGTAAATAGACATAGGAATTCTGTACTAAATAGAAGATTCATTCGTGATATCAGATTAACCATTTTATAGACACAAGTATATCTTTTAATGTACTTTATTTTAAAACACAATTAAGATGAAGCAATAAAAAATGTAAGGGAACAGATACATGGAATTGCTCTGAAAAAATAATGGGTTAAGCAATAATTCAAATATACCACAATATTTTGCACCCAAACTGTTTAAAAAATCTCTGCCTCATATATCATGATACTAGCTCAATCGCAGAATAAATTAATATTCACATAAAGCAATCATGACTATGCACAGCAAGGCTGCAATCCAGTTTTAATTTATTTTAGATCAACTTTTACAATATTATAGTATTTCTTAACTCTTGACTCTGCCTTGATGCAGAACAGCCTTCCTTAGAAATATATTAGTCATTTTACACAAAGAAAAGTTATCAGTTGTCTGACATGGACAGGTAATCTTTCTGAACGTTCTGCAAAGCACTCTAGTGTTTATCGATTGCCTGACATTCAAATATCTCTTATTTAGTTGTTTCTTTCTTGGCAAGCTCATGGATTTAGATTTGTTTGTATGTTAGCTGATACTAAGAAAGACAAGTATTGATATGTCTGGTGACAAACTGGATGTATACAACACACAGTGACATAAAAATGATTCACCAAAATGATGGGGAAGGTCATCACCAAAGAGAAAAAAATAAAAATTGTGAAGGAAAGTTTACATTAATCAATAGTCCTGGGAAGGAAGGCAAAAGCTCTCAAAAGTCATATAAACTGCCATCACAGAGACAGAAGACTAACGTTAAAATAGTTTCACCATGTCCTGGAGAGCAAATGAAAAGACAAGTATTTTTAATCTTAAACTGAGCACAGTACTTATACATAATTTAAGAAGTTGAAAGTTTGGTCTGGGAAACTTAAAGCCGTTGTTAGAAAGATTAAAAATAGGGCTGAGAGGTAATGGCTGCAAGTTTATCTGGCTTAAACATCAAGACATCTTGACACAAAATATGAAAGGTGCAATTAAGGCAAGGGGAATGAAACAAAAGCAGTGATCTCTGCAATGCCTGGAAAGGGATTTTAAATGTAATGAGTGGAGTAGCCATATTATTCCCTGCTGTTTCCTGTCCTGCCATTCCCAGGAAATTCCTTTACAATGTAAACTGAATCAAAATCCCAGTGCCAATAATAGCAGATCATGAGGAGATAGTTAAATAAAACATGTTAACACTGCTTCTGCATTCATCAGTTTTCAGAAAGCACCAGTGTCTGGTAATCCTAATTCCTATATTTTCAAAAAGCGAGTATTTTTGAAAATCTTCAACGATATATCAAATGTATTGTGTATTAATCAGTTCTGTTTAGTGGACACTACTGTAGTTAAATAAAGGTATGTCTTCACATCATTGTCCTTACAGTAATTTTTCATTTTCCCATGCGTGTTCTGTTCTAGAAATATGAATTGTAAGGATAAGAGGTTGGTTGGAATGCCAGAAATACTGACTTTGCTGATGGTACCTGCACCTTGCACTTAATGATAAATGAAATGCAATAAAAGACCTACAGCTTAGTCAGAATTGCTCATGAATTCTGACTTTATGATGACCAATAAGTCAAAAGTAAAAGTTTAGCTACATAAAAAAAATCAGATAACCCCATCTCTGAAAGGTAAAGCAGTGATCTGCAGAATTGTTCTATCTTCTTGCATAGGCAATATAAATCTGGTGGCTACATCTGTAAGTGCAGAAGGCAAGCTCCATTTTTAGAAGCACAATAACAGGAAAATACTAATATTAAGCAATGTTCTCAGCATGGACCTGTTACAAATAAATCCAAATCATAGAATACCAGCAAACCCATCCAACAGCTAAACTGCCTTCAGTACAGATGCAAGCAACGTACATTCAGAGTAAAGTGGCCAGATAAATCGAAGTGTTAGTGGAAGAGTTACTTAAAATTGCACAAATGGGAGACAGATTTGGATATATAGCAAAATAGGTTCTTTTTGGAAAAACAAAATTAAGACAAGTCACAGTGATCTTTTGAACCACCTAAATGTTCTAAGCCAACTTTACAGCCTAGTAATATAAGGAAGTTGAAGGGATTGGCCCAAGATAGCCTTGGTTAGCAAAGGCAGAAATTTGCCTCCTATTCTTACTGATGTCTCTTATGAAAGTTGATAGTAACATATAGCTCTCTCATTCGTCTGAACCATTGAATTAGAATAGGCAAAACATTTGCATTTCATTCTTATCCCTACTAGGAAATCACACCTCTTGGAGGACTGAAATTTTTCTATGTAGAAATTTTAAAATATCCACAGTACATGTGGTTGTGTTGTGAGCTCTTTTATTTGGCACATGAGTTGCCTCTTCTGTTTCTTAACATGGGCAGAAAAAAACTATATAATTGCAAGCAGAGAACCAATACCTTCACCTAGTTCTAGTGCAGAGATGACAAGCCATCCTGGTATAAAAAAGTATATACGTATATAATATTGCTTTTTTAGGGCTATTATTTGAAGAAGGGTGCGGTGGTATCTCTCCCATCCTTACCCCCTGTGAAATGGATAAAGTTCTAATGTAACTGTTCATTACCCAGGCAATAAATTTGTAACTTTAATTCAACTAATTATAGGAATAAGGGTCAGCAAGAACTAATTTAACGTAAGCTCTTGACTTAGTACTGAAAGCCATAATAGAAATCCCAAAGCCAGAACAAAGACAAATAAAAATAAATTGTAATTAGAGCACAATAATTTAGTTAAAAGTATAATTAACTGCTGGCAAATGGTAGATTTTCTGTCTTCTGTTGCTAAACAGTAATTTTTCCCATCTTTGTTTTTAGATTAATATTTTGTATATTTGTTTTCACATAAGTTAGGTCAATAGACCATCTAATATACCATCTACCACTAAAAAAGTATGATACCCAAGGCCTATGTTGCACAGTAATAAAGGCAAATTCCCATTAATCTTGTCTGAAGTTTAAGTTTAAATCACATCTACAAATTTACATTTTCCTGTATAGCCACTACGTTGGCCCTGTAGCCTAACTTCATTCATGCTTTTATATTTTTATTGATTGTTCCCCAGGATATGTGTTATTTTCAATCATCCAAGTTACTCTGTGCTGCTTGGTTTATGCATCTCCTGTTGACCATACTCTCCTTTGTGCTGTGTAATTACTGGTGTCCTTATGGTTTATGAAACATCATCGTAGAAAACAAAAGTTTTACCATGTTGATAAAACTAAGCCACCCTGCACATGAATGCAGCTACTTACAGAAGGACGTAAGTTTGGGTTATTTTTCAATATATGTGTAAAGACACCAACTGTGGTTCTAGTTTGCTTTGTGTTTTAGTTTGCCTACAGGGAAAGATGTCAACCTATATTTCATAAAAACCAGGCTATAGATAAAATTCTTAAAGAGTTAATCCTATTCCTCCTCTAACAGATACAGTATTAGGAAAACAGCTTTAGTTTCATGGCTTTAGCAAACAAAATGTATTATCTGCAGTTTTTAAATAGATAGCTATTAAAAAATATTCAACATTGCAGAATCAACAACACTGATCACAAGTTAGAAAAATGTCTGATTCAGAAACAATACAATCCAGTGTGTCTTCCAAATATCCTTCCTTACTGTTTCTTCACTTAACTCAAAGAAACAAATTAAATCAGTCTTCCAAATGTGTCCATTAATCATTTACAAGTAACATCAAAAAGCCTCAAATTTTTGCTGTAAAGGTGTTTTGGATTTGCACCACTTGTGCATTTGACTCCTATAGAAGATAGCTTTGCACTTGTCATTCAGCTGACACAACAGCAATATCCTTCAAATTGGATTCAAAGGATTGCTTCAAAGCTCTCTTTTCTTGTCTAGTACTTTCAATAGGACATTACCTAACATAAAGTGTCTCTGTAATGTCAGCGCAGCTGATCTGATTTCATTTGCTGTGCACTGCTCAATTTATTTGTATCCGATGTTTAAAGTTCTGTATTCTGACTCTTTAGCCTTTTTATTTTCCTATCTTCCACATTTATGCCTAAATACCTGGAAAAAGCTTAGGTCCCAAACAATAATCAGACACACTACACAAACATACAGTCAAATCAGCTAGTAGGTTTTTTCACTGTTTAGTTCTGGTTTAGCTGTTTATGGGACACATATTAAACTATGGTCTTTCAAAGCTAACATTGAAGAAACTAAGCATATTTAGAGTAAGATCATAACACTGTTTTTTAAGATTTCTCCCTTTTCCCATGTCAGTTTATTTCAGCCTCTAATTTCACCAGTTCAAACAGACATTCTGTTGAATATGGAAATACTAATAGCTAATATTTCTCTGTCTTCCAGCATCTCCCTTTTGATTTTGCTCTCAGCAGAACAGAAATGAAGCTGACCAAGAGAAAGTCATGGCCTTTAATTCCCCTGACTGAGGAGTCCACAGGTCCTGTCTGTTAAGCTGTGTGGTAAAAGCGGTTCTGCACACCTACAGACACACTGGGAAAGCCCAAGTGATATACCCTGCCAGCTAATCCCATGCCCTTTAAAGGAGCCACCAACCCATCAAATGTCCATGTCCACAAACCTGAAGAACTGGATGACAGGTGCTAAACCAAATCAAGGATTCCCGAAGAACCACCATCTTGTCCAGGCCCCTCACAGGGCTGCCCCAGTATGGACAGAAATGAGTATCTGTCACTTCATAAATCTTCAATTTGTTCAGCAGAATAGAGTAATACACAGTGGTGTGAAGTGAAATGTTTGCTTTTTATTTTCCATTTATTCCATTTTTCATGTACATATACCCCACTTTTCCAGAAATCCAGAAGTTCTTCATCTTACTGATTTTATCTGTTCTTTCACTCTCCAATACCCTCACACTGTATTTTCTGAAATAGCAATATATATGAATTATATGCAGTTTTTATATAGTTTTTAATATATATCATTTATATATGGTCATGTATGTTCCATATATATGACATAACTATCTCTATATTAATTTAAGAGTGAAAAAGTGATTTGGGCTTCCCTTTTTTTTACTCAGTACTAACATTTCTTTTTTATCCTATTCACAGGGAAGGTAAAATATTCACCCTAATTCCTCTTACAGAAGCATGTTTGTAGTTGTTTGGCTGAAGTCTAATGGGTCATCAGGAACTTGGTATATGAATGGCTGAAAAATGGAGATAACTTATCAGTATGGGTCTAAAAAGGAGTTTGACTGGGCGAAAAGCTGATGCACCTTTCCATCTGCAAAAACAGATCTCAGAGTAACATGTAGTCATGCAACTCGTGTCCTGTTTGACCAAAATCTTTCCCTTAAAATTTTCTGTTGCTGTGGCAATTTCACCTAGCGTAACAAATCATAGAACCTTGAGTTGAAAAGAACCTGAAAGTCATCTGGTTCCAAACCCCCTGCCATGGATACAGATGCCACTCATGAGACCAGGTTGCTCAAAGCCCCATCCAATCTGGTCTTGAAGACTTCCAGGGATGGGGCATTAACAATTTCTCTGGGTAACCTCTTCCAGCTCCTCGTTAGCCTAAAAGTGTTCCCCCTTATCCTGTGTAAAAAGTAATTCTCCCTCTTTTTTAGCATTTCCCTTTAAGTACCAGAAGACCACAATGAGGTCTCCCCAGAGCTTTCTCTTCTCCAGGCTAAACATCCTCCACTCTCACAGCCCGTCCTAATAGACTAGGTGCACCAGCCTCTAATCATTTTAGTGGCTTCCTCTTGCTCAGGCATGTCCACATCCTCCTTTTGTTAGGGCCTCCAGAGTAGGAAAAAGCACTCCAGGTGGAGTCTCACAAGGGCAGAGTAGAGTACTCAGTGTCATGTACAAATATGCATTCACTTATTGTCAATTAGGTCGTGTGACAAATGACTGCAGATTCTTTAATATTTAGTTGACTGAGTCTCATAATATTCTTCCAAGTATTCTGTGTCAATGACACTATCTTCAGTTTAGAAATTACATACTGAGGTCTAGACAAGCTAAACAATTGATCCAAGGTTTCCAAGGTACCCTATCTCAGATAATGTATTGAGACCACTTCTAAAAGTCCACCAACTCTCCTATATTAAACATCCTTTTTCAGGGAGTATAAATGCCCCTTTTTAACACAGTTTCTGTATGCCAGGTAAGGAGCAAGGACAAAACACAAACATAGAGGTCATTCTTCAGTAATCAGAAGCTGCAGCTTGAGAAAACTCTATTTAACATTCCTTCACCCTCTAATCAGCTGAGGCATGAAGAAATCTGGACATTAAATTAATGATAAGAAAGAATTTCTCCTTCCTTGTAAGAATAAAAACGAGGAAAGCTTGTGCTTCAGGCATGGCTTTGCTTAGTAGATACACCTCTGCTAAAGCACTTGGCATTAGTTGCTCTGAGTTATAGAACTACACTAATTTAGGAACTCACCTGATTTGCAATACTAATTCCTAAGTCTCTACAATGTAACCTCTGCCTTTCAAAGATGTTCTCTATCTGAGAGAGCATATCATCTCACTGACCTGATATCTAGGCCAAGAGACATGTTTTGGATTATGACAGGGTTTAGTTTCCTAATTTCCAGGTCTTTGTACTGAAATTAGTCTTGTCTTTTCCACAGCGACTTAGTGTGTTTGTTCATGCATACACACATAGATGTTTTACTGTGTTCACTGCAACCTGCCTCATAATTACAAGTGTTTCTCGCAATGAAGCTTTTGTCTGTTTGTTTAATATTCTCATAAGTACACACTTTTAAACATCTATACCCTAAGAAATGGTGTCCTGGGGTGATGTGATAAAGCTTCTTTATTCGTTAACCATCTGTTTAATGCCCAAACACGCTATATCTTTAAGGTGGACCCAGGGGGCAGGGCCGTAGCCGCGGGACCCGGGTTTGGGTCGGTTCAGCAGATGGGGATCCAAGGGTTTGGGCAGTGCTCGGGAGAGGGGATACCGGGGGCGCTGCCCTGCTTCTTGGTGTTTTGGTGTTTGGTGGTTTTTTGGGTTTTTTTTTTTTTTTTGGTCCCACTGGCTGGGAAAAAAGGTTTTGTTGGTTTTTGGTGTTTTTCCCTTCCCTCCCCCTGGCATCCCTGCCTTCCTTTCCTTCTCTCCGGTGCGGGGAACCCACGGGGTGGCCCCGCTGCTCCTGGGGAGGGCCAAGCCGTTGAACGAGGGGACGCAGAATCTGCCAGCTTCGCCTCTTGTGAGGAGGAGGACCAGCCCTGGAGATCAGCAGGTTTTTCCTCCATCTGCCCTGCTCCAGGCTGCCACATGGATTCTCCTTCCCTTTCCCCTTCCTCTTCCTCGAGACTGGGGGGACCGGTTGCCAGACTGTGGGGTTTTTTTTCCTTCTCTGGGCATCTGTTGTATTTTGAGGTTTTTGTCTGTTCTGCCCTGTTTTACTTTGTGCTAATAAACAGCTCGGGGTTTTTTCCCACTTTATCACCTGCTGTTATCAATTTGTTTCATCGGCGGAGGAAAGGGAGAGGCCCTTTCCCTTTGGAGGAGATGCTCATTCTGGAGCGTTTCCTCCTAAAATTTTGTCTCCAAAACCGTAGATAATTAGGTTTTCTCATCTTTCACAGACCATTTTCCTGGCCATTAAAGAAAAATGTCCACATTCTTCTAGGGTGTGAATTACTACTTTGCACAAGGCATAAACAGACTTATAATTACAGTATTTTTGATTAAAATCCTCTTTTTAAAGTCCCAGGGCTTTAAAATTAGTTTCAAACGTTCTTTTGTCTGGTTTCCCTAAGGATCTCTATTGCTGAAAATCAGGCTGAAGACAAACCCTTTATATAGGCATGGACTACAATGGGTCAGAAAGTGAAGGGAAGCAAATACGGGGTCAAAGCAAATACTGATACAGCATAGGGATACAGCATACTGATACGCTCTGAGGAAGAGACCAGATGCTAGCTTTTAAGTGCTGGGCAGCAAAAATTTCTGCAGTTTCATCTTCTTAATTGTAGGAATAAAAAGCTAGTTCACTGTGCAAAAACCAAAGAGATCAAAAACAACCTAGATGCAACATTTGGAATCATGTTCAAATCTCTAGCTACCATTGGTGATATGACTGTGGCTTAGGAGTGAGACAATTTTGAATTCTGATCTGAAACGTTTAGGTTTGGGGACATACATATTTTCCCCTGCAGTTAACTGTTCTACAGAACAGTCAGTCAAAATTGTAAGATTCAGTATTTGCTAGTCTGCTTATTAGGTGATATTTATCCTTGAACCTATAAGTTTGTTTTACAGACCGTTTGCCAAACAGTCGATTGAAATAACTGTCTTTAATTGTCTAAATGCAGTGTAACAACATATCACGTGGGGGTTTCTCATGTAACAGGCAGCTTATAAACTCCTACAAAGCTGCATTCTCTTCTTTGAAAAAAAAAGTATTCAATACATGGGTTTTTTTACTTTTCTCTTTCTCTTTTTGATTTGTTTTCCAGGTAAGCTTTTGACACCTTAGAAAGCCTTAGGTTTGGAAATGGTTTCAGGAGGTGGATTATTCCCCCCAGAAGGTGAGGCAAGGAATGCATCAGTCACTCCTGTTGCTTTCTGACAGTTCAAATCACCAGAGGCATTTGATAAACTTTAATCACTGCCACAACTGTAGGTCACACATGGGACCAAAAGCACAAATCAGCTACAATGTTGAGACAAAAGCATGAGTGAGTGAGAGGGGAGAGTGTGTGCACACACACATATGTATGTGCATGTGAGACAATGCATTTTGCAAAAACACTCTCAAAAAGTAACATGTTTATATTCAGTTTGAGATACCTGGAATGTATGAAGCTCTTGAATGCTTTTTTCAATACAGCATCTTTTTTTTTTTTTAAATTGCCTTTGAACATACAGCAGTTATGTCAGGAAAAGTGGTGCTTTTTGCACACCTCTAAATTTAAGAATAACATATATCACAAAGCTATTTGTTTTTCTACCACATGGAGAATTACTGACATGAACAGAAACCCCAGCATTTGAATCTATTTCTAGTTTTTTAAATAATTATAGGCATTTTATTAAAAAGACCAAAAATTTTCCCTCAAAAGTTCAAGGCATTTTGGTCTATTAAAATGGTAACCTATTTTGGGATTTGAAATTTCTGAAAATTTCCCAAACTCAGAAGCTACAAGATATTTATTTGTAAAAATGGTGATATATTGAAAAGTCAGGCCCAATACGTCTCGACTGTTTAGAACAGGAGGCTGGAACAAATAAGATCCTCGGGCCCCTTCCAGCTTGATTTCTAGGATCCTATTATTATCTCTGTTATTAATAAACTTTCTTTTTTTATCTATAATATGATTTTTTTCCATTGTGATTTACTGTTGTTTTTACTATTGGAGTACATGTAATACCACATCATGCCAACACCTTAATCCTGAGATGGAACCCTATTGTGGTGGTCAACAGCTGGCCTGAAGGCCTCACAATAATAATTAATCCCATTTTCTAACTCCCTGGTTTTTAACTGAGATAATTAAGACATAACTGAAATTACGTAAGTACCTTGACCAGTTGGTTATGTAATCCGACCCATATAGACTGCTGGAGAGCAGGCCCAGGCTGCTGGGGACGCAAGCAGCTATTGGCTGGTTGGCTGGGTGGCAACTGCTTCAGCCAACAGGGATCAACTACGCGGACCTTCAAGTCGATACAAGTAGAAGAGGACTCAATAAAGGTGGCCGTTGTGCATGATCCTATATGTGTCATGTCGCATTCCTGCCTCCGACATCAAGGCGACAGAACCCCGTTGCACAAAGTAAACTACAAGAAGTGCGTGGTCAAGAGATGGCAACAGACAGGTCTAGAAAATATAATTTAGTAAGACAGTAATAGTCAATATGATAGACAATAGCCTGAAAATAATCTGAAGCAAACTCTTGCCAAATATATGTAGATGACAGCAGTTAACTTCTGAAAAATAGAAAATAACTGAACATTCACAAGAACTTGTCGTGCAAAACCATACACTTCTCTGCTTAAACAAATTGGTTTCTACAAAACAGGTTATACTTCCTTTGCAAAACTGCTTCAATCAATTCCTAGAGGAATTATTTAAAGCTATATGTGTGAAATCTCAAGTGTTGCTTTCACCAAGGGGTCCATAAAATCTTGGATGCTGAGCAAACAGCTAGATGTGAACTATAGTGATCTGTGGGAAGTGCTTTCCTTCCATCCAATGCAGTGCCTTAATAAGAAAATGCAGTCCATAGCTCATTATACGCAGACAGATTTAGTGTTATATTACATACCCAATCTATAATACACAAAAAAACAATCCCCAGATCTCCTGTACTACAAGAGCTTTTTTTTTAAATAAGATTCTTGAATTCAGTGTATTTTTCAAATGGCATTGCTACATTCACCGATGCCTAGAGTACATCACACTTATTTAACACTTGAATAGTATACTTTTTAGGCATGTATGTCACATGTTATTGGTAAAGAGCCCTATGTGATTTGAAATAATTAAGATTTAGTCATACTATTTCTTTTTCTACAGTTGTTGCTCAGTAAGTTTTGAAAAGTAAATTCAGATTCTTCATCTCTGGAACAGTTTTAACAGCCCTTATGGTCTCCCTTTCATGTGACTCTCAAAGAAAAAAGTGTTAGCAGAATTATTCATGATAGTTTATAATGTTTGCAGAAATCCTAACACAATTAACAGTGCTGTTCACACCGTACAAGCATAGGATTTGCAGTAAAATCTTCAAGGTTCAAATGGTACCAAAGGACTAACACAGGATATAAGTTACCAGGTTTTTCCTTGCCTAGAAAAACTTTCCTAATGTTGATGCAGGTATGCATAATTTTTCCCCAAACCTAAAAGAGACCCTGAGTCCACATGAAGTATATGAGAACTACCTATCACCTCAGGAACTAACCCAGTGTATTATTAAAAGACTTTTCCACAAATTTAGTTTTTCCAAGGCAGTTCCTATTTTTCTAAGTAAAATAAAGCTTTCTGAGGTATTCAGCTTGCTCCCTCTTCCTCCCTCTCGTGCTCAATCTCCCTCTCACATATCTCTGAAATGCATTTGGTTGAGCTTAAAAATAAATGTGCTTGTATTTTATCTGAAGAGATGCAACCCTCTGTTCTAACATGAGGGTCAAAGAGAAGATACTAGAATCAGCTGCCACGTTTTTATTTTTTGAGAAAGAACATAAATGACTGAGAACTTATCTGTCTTTCAGATAGTACCTCTCTCCAAGATTTTGAGACAGCCAAGCCCAGCAAAGAAAATAATTCAAATCTCTGAAATCTTGCAAAGCTTATACTGGAAGTTCTCCAAGGTAATTTTATCACTCCTGCTTTCAGATAAGAAAGGATATATATACCAGCCCAGACATATTTAATTTTTAAAACAAGATGTAATGCACCTCGAGGGCCACCAAAAAAAGATGCAGAAAGATCTTTCAAATGTGAGATCACCAGGGAATATGAACTCCACATTGACTTAGCTAGGAAACCGTTTTACAGAGTTTGTTCTTAAATCTTTGGAGTGATCTTCATTGATCAATGAAGATGTGACACATCAACTGGGAGGCTTAACCCTGTGACAAAACTATAGGGATTTTCAATATTTAAAAAAAAAAAAGGCAGAAAACCCAAATGATACCACAGCATCAATCAGTGGACATTTACAGCTCTCCCACAGTAGTACCAAGGGCCTGTTAAGAGCTGCTGGCTCTTTTTTCTTCAGCTTCTCTGAAGCTGTAACTCTATAATTCCTAAAGAAAGTATTATATACATCTATCACTTTTTATTGAATTTTTGAAGAAAATAATGTGAGGAAATTTAATAGTAAACTTTAATGTTTAAGCAGAATTATATTTTAAAGGTTATGAACAGTTTTGTGGCAATCTGTTATTAGCAACTAGATGATAATAATGATAATAATGATGATGATGATGATGATGATGATGATGATGATAACTTAATACTTGACATGACGTTTCACAGTATTTCATATGTGCAACCCTGTAAATGCACAAATCTATAGGATTAATGCACTTCATAAAGGAAAAGCTGCCAAGAAACAAGGTTAAATGTTTAAAAATAGACTAAATTAATAACATTATGCCTTTGAATATTGATTCTCCTCAGCTGGAAAGGGTGAAGCAGCAATCTCTGCAAAAGTTCAGGGCATAAGGTCCTAAGGCTAAAGATGACTAGTTCTAATCCTAGCTCAGACAAAGGGTATGAAATTATGTTAGGTTTAAAGTAAATATCACTTGCACTAGCATTTATTTCATCATTGAATTTACCTCAAAACACTTGGGTCTCCTCTGATTGTGATTCTGATTTTCTCAGTAAAGTCTCTTTCACTGCCCATAAACACTGCGCCCTGTGGAGCAGCCTTATTTTTATTTTTCTGAGCCTCAAAATATATGGAAAATCATTCCTATCATTCCTGCCTTGTCCAATCACAATATTTGGAGACACAGCACAGCCACATTATGCCACATATTTTTTCAATATTAATTTAAGTAAATATAAGTAGATTTAATTATTTAAGGAAATTTAAGTAAAAACACTAAGTTAATTTGGGTAAATTTAAGTCAAGTAGCAAATCTGTTCTTCAGAACGCCAAAAACAATTCTTACCTCCCTCACTTTCAATACTTAACGCTTATAGGGAATAGAGGATGTAAATAGCAATCCCCAGGAAGTGAGAGCTAAGAACCCATGTTGCAAACCTCTTTGCAACCAGATCATAACAATCTCAGAATTATCCTAAGTCTTGGGGTGACTTTATGATGCTGTATTCACCATCGTCTGCCCCATACCAGACATGAGTTCTGTGCCTTTAAAGCTAGGTCCAGGAGAGGGAGGGAAGGCAGCGGAATTCCTTCAGCGGCTGTGTTCAAAAACACAGATAACTCCCTCGGTTTCTCTCCCCAGCTCTCAGCTCTGCAGCAGAGCAGAGAGGTGCATTCTTTTGCTTTTTAGCTAGCTTCTTGTTCATTCGCTGAAGCAAGGAGTTTTCCTGGGACTGTGGCTTCTTCTTTTTTCCTTCTGGACTGTTCAGCAACACCAGGACATCACTGGGAGGCCCTACACCATGGCCCAGAGGGCCCATGCCGCACCCCAGCTCCAGAAAGAGCAGAGTCACACCTACATAAAGGTGAATCTGAATCTAACCAGGTTTTATCCACAGCAAGAGGTTTTATTATTTAACATTATTCATTTTTTTCTTCCCTCCTGTACCTACGTGCACCCTGCTTGTTAAATAAATAGGTTTTTTTCACTTTCCTCCAAGGCATTTCTTTCTGAACCTGGTGGGGGAGGGGCTGCTGAAACCTGCCTTCTATTAGAGGACCCGTTCATTTTGGATGTTTCTTCATAATTTGTCTCAAACTGAGACATCATACAGTTTATCATTAGACATGATCTGAGGTCAGGTAAGTCACCAGACCTCACATTTATTAAGATTTTAAAAACTTTCTCTCTTTTCCTGTACTGCTGGAGTATCAGGTTACTGAAAAGGTAATTAAAAGTTCATCATCAAATATATGTTTGAGCTGGATACCGGTGAAGAAATACTTTTGCTCTTTCCATAATAAAAAAAGCATGAATCCTATATGTCTTGACATAACTGTCTAATTTAATTTAATTGCCTAGAGGACCTCCATGCTTATCTGGATGATTCTCCAGATACAACTATTTGGGATACTTCAAACAATTTAGCATTGTTCAAAATTTACTCTAAATTTACTCAATAGATTTATACTATATTTGATCTTTTGCTAATATACTGCTGCCCTAATTGTGTGAGGTCTCCTTACTTGCTCATGTTTTTACTTCCTTGTCTTCTAAATGAAAACAACGGAAGCAGAATGGATGTGCATTGCCCCAGTGCTTTGGAATCTAAAATTACTTTCTTCACACCTATGGAGCTCTTTCTCTGATGACACATTCTTTATTATTATCATTATTTAATTACCAACCCAGGCAATTGCTAATATATTGCCAAATGGATTATTAAGTGGCTCATCATGCTTTCTGATGAATGAAGGTATCTGAACCATAAAGCTGGTGAATGGCTGTCCAGAATCTGAACAATGGTTTCAAAAACTCCTGAAATGTTTTTAAATAATATTTTGTCATATATTCAGAGAACAGATTTTTTTTTTAGAACAGGGGATTGGACAGAGAATTACTAACAAATGTACTTTAGTTTTCTAAAGATCAAGTAATGACAACTTGAAAACCCTCACAAAAATAAATTAGAAATTAAAGTTTAAATCATGTGATTTAGTTTAAATACATGCATTCAGAAACCAATATGATAATCACAAAGTTCACTCTGTTTCATGTGAAATGAGCACTTAACCTACTGTTAAAGATTTACTTATCACAAAAATATGTTAGCAGAACATAAATTTATACAGAAGAAAAAATAGTAGACTCTTTCTTCATGTTTTATATCTTACAGACAGATATTGCTTGTTGTCTACAGACAAATACCTATGCTTGTGCCAGGATGTGCCATGATGTTTCACATGTTCACATGTGGAAAAATAAAGTTTGCAGAGGAAGTTAGAAGATTTCATTATTCAGTTCAAATAGAATTAGTTTAGTGGTATGGAAAGTTGATTTTATTATCAGTTTTCCCACTGAAATATCTAAAAGAAAACATGCAAATATTTATACATATTATCCTTTCTTCAAGCAAAAAAGCTCTGACCACAATATTTGAACTGGCAAGTTTTAGTGGCTGAGAAGAAAGAAGACAAAAGGAAATGGGGCAGAGGGGAGGGGGAAAGAAAACTGATGGAGATAAAATGAAGAAGTTAGTTGTCTGTGTTGTTTTAAAAAATTAATAAATGCCAACAACCTCATCTTATAGCCTTTCAAAAACATTACATTTTATAATAAACTGTCAATCCTAGGCATATTTCCATGTAACTTATTCCCATGTCTGTTTCTCAAACCACCAACACATTTATGACATAAGTATGGGTAAGGTCTCTGTCCCAAATCCATCTCTGGTTACAAATTAAGTCATAAGCCTTTTTGATTTTTATTGCTCCTTCCCAGAACCTATCACAGAAGATTTTCTCGTAAGAAACATCAACCACGCTCAACATCAGAAAGAAAATACCTTGAAAATTACAATACACTCCTGTAAAGTCTTAAAAATCACAGCTGCCTTTATTAAACACCGTTTTGGCCAGAGAAGAATTTTGCCATGAGGTAAGCATAGAATGGACAGGCTGGTACTAACTCCAAGCCTTGTGGAAGTAAGGTCTGGTTAGCACATCCTGCATGCACACTCAGACAAAAATTACCACTGTGGTAGACTGTAAAGACACTGCTCATACCAATATTAGTGGTCAGACAAAGTCATGGGACAGATGGCATCTGGGATCACTGAAACTCCCTGCCCTGAATATGCCTCTGTGATTAACTGAAACTTGGACTGTGAGTTAAGCCACCAAGACAGGAACTTGAGATAAAGGTCGATTATCCATTATCTCAGGCATAGTTGCACAAAAGCAAAGCTTGGGGAGAAGAATGAATCACTGATAATGACAAAATTTATGTGTCATGAGGAAAGCCAACTCAACAGCTGTGCTGAAATCAGCTAGGACTGGGTGAAAAGTAGCTCAGGCCAAGGGAGATTGCAACCACTGACAAAACCACCAACTCAAAAGAAGAAAAAGACTGAATATGGGACTAAGTAGCATTAGAAGTGAGGGAATCATTTAACCAATAGAACAAGAGATCAGTGTAAAAAAATGATCATTATTTTCTTTGTTTGCTAAAATAAATAAATAATGAACAGTTTTCAGCGATTTGAGGATCCCCACTGCTGAGAAGCCTAGGCTGAAGAGGGACCAACAGGATGCTGCTGTATCGATGGCTGATGACTCTCTTCTGCTTAATCTGGCTCTTTCCCCTCTTCCACTCTCACCCCACACTTTTTTGTTTCTACCTCTCTACCTCACATTTACTATTAAGTAATATCCCTACTGCTGACTTTGGTATATGATCTTGTGTTCACCTTAATTTGGGCAGAGGCATCTCTCAGTAATAGGATCTTAACATGTCCCAGAAGATGCCCTAAGGGATACTATGCCCTCCTATCATTAGAGCTGTACTTAGCCACTCTTCCTATTTGAATTCTTACATATCAAAAATAATCTTAATAGTCTAGATCACGTGGGTGTATGCAGCCTATAAATTCTTCACAATTTCATGTTCTCCTACAGTATTCTCAGAGAATTCTCTCAAAATCTTTCCCAGTTTTTGTTCTGCAAAAAGTGGGAGGCTTCTGCCTTCTATCTCCTCATTTTCTACCCATTGAGAGAAAAGGGATTCATAAAGTCAATTATTATGAGAAAAGACAGCAATTTCAATTAGCACAGCAATTTTCATATAACATGATGTCCCAAGGCACTTGAAAATAATATATTGTAAAACGACTGGGTTATTTTTAGTGTCATTTTTAACTCTTGTCACCTACTTTACCAACTCACTTTCCTTCTGCATGCTTGAAGTACAGATCATGCATAACTCTGCAATTAACAAGTCAGAGCAGGAAGACAGAAAGAGCAGCAGTTTTTAATTCATTAGCTTTTCACCTTTGAAGACCTGTGCTTAAAGCTTACTTCATCTCTGTCTGCCCCAGGCTCATGTTGATATATCTGCCTCTCTTTCTGAGCCCAAGCCATCGTTAAATGCAATACTCCAACCCTACACTAAAAAAAAAAAAAAAAAAAAAAAAAAAAAAAAAAAAAAAAAAAAAGAAAAAAAAAGAAAAAAAAAGGAGCAGCAAAACCTTGCACTTAGCACTGATCAGTTTTTCAGTGCTCTTCCTTTCTATGTCTCTTTTAATCTTCCCTTCTTTGTGAGGAGGTAATTGGGAAATTAAAAGTGGTATTGTATACTGGCTCTCTTTCTGAACTGACTTCTTTCATTTGTCACTAGTATAGGCTACTGGGTATATCATCTTGGGAACATTCTGTAGTGACTTCCTCTCTAAATTAGCTCTGAATGATTTCAGGTTCTCTTCATCATGCCAACAATATTCTTGATCACAACAAATTTCTATACCTCAAACATCTCTTGCATTTGCAATCTTTCACCATTAGGGGCTTCTACATTTCTTATCAGAAAATTCCAGTGGAAAGTGTGGCGTACATTCTGAACACCATATTTATGCAATCAAAACACAGTCAACTGGCCCTGACCAAGTTGTAAAAGAGCACTCAGAGACCCTAGAGTGTCAAAAAGCTTTATCTTCTGCAAACTCATTCAGTATCAAATCAATGAAGTAATGCAAAATATTATGTGTACGAGTGGTCCAGGTATCCAAAATGATCTCTTATGGCTGTTTTCAGCCCTACTTTTCTGTGATTCCAGCTAACTGTGGAACTATTGAATTTGCATTTCCAGCTTTCTTTTAAAAATGTAAAATACCAGGTCAGTCTTTCTTTTCCATACTTTCAACTTCACAGTCACTCACAGATCTTAACTCCCAATGCATTTTAAAGGACAATCCCTACTTTAAATAGCAGAAACTGAGGCAATTCAGACTGGTCTATTCCACACCCACACAGACACACACAAGCAACTGTAAAAGGTTGCAAAAGTTTTCACATCAGTGAAAAGCTATTAATTAAAATCTAGAGCTCTGTATTTTGTGGTGCAGAAATACTTTTTTTTCTGTGCTTCTGTGTGACATTGCTGTGGTACATCATAAACTCCCATGCATCATGATGGCATCCAAAGAAAGGCTGGGGAACCCTGCATTTAACCATCTTTCCTTCCTTTGAACACGCAAAATACTATACAGATAATGACACTGATATTGCCTGAAGGGCAAACTCTTTGGTCAAATTGTCCGTTTTGTAACCTGTGTTGGTTGTACCGGGAGACAAAATACTTGAAATAGCTCTAACCACCTATGAGATTTTGGCAAAACAATGGAATTAATAAAGAACTCTGACCAAGCAAATATCCTATTTTAAAGTTTTTCTTGAGACAGATTACCCATAGATGCAGAAAATCAATGGTCTTCAAATTTTGTGAAGTATTTAACAATGTAAAATAAATTTTAAACGGACTTTTTCAGCTTGAACGTTTGTGTGTTACAAATTATGTGTTACTTTTGAGATTACCTCTGTCTGGACCTCATACATGTGCAGTGTACTGCTGCTTTGCAACTTAGATTATTTCCTTACTCTTTAAAATTGTAACTGCCTTGAACCTTTCTTTTATTTCCATAAAAAGAATTCTTCCCACTGCATTCAATTGTGTGTTAAACTGTGAATTTGAAATGGTTGCCTTTTGCAAGGTTTTTGGTAGGCAGCTGCTTTCAATCGTTTCATATATACATATGTATGTGTGTGTGTTTGTGTAATGTATATATATATGTAATATTGTTGTGTGTCCTTTCAAATTACTGGCAAGACATCTAAATGAATAGCGTCACTGTGAAAAATATAGCTATTAAGTCTAGAAAACGTTTATGTCACATAGATTCCATACTTTGTGTTGTAAAGAACACAGCAGTTTAAGCATTTTTTTCACGTCCTCCAGTCTAGCCAAATAGCAATTTAAAGGTCTTTATCCTAATTACATGAATGAAGGCATCTTTTACATCCATCAAGCTGCAAAATCTAGTCCATTATACAAAAAGCTGTGTAAATGAAATAGCCTCAAGAAACACTCTCCCACCTGAATCTGGTTATCTAGAGGTGTCTGTAAGTGTCATATGGTTTCAGTATAAAACCAACTCCCCAATCATTTGGAGATCACCATCACAAGTCATTACTTTTCAACCCTCAGCTGTCTTAAGTCTTGTCAGAATATGCCTCCTATGCATATGCATGGTTATAATTAATGACATTCAGAAAAGACATCTAAATACATTTTCCAGAAGAAAACAAGACATCTAAATACATTTTCCAGAAGAAAACATACGGTGAGAGCCTGAAGAATAATCCTGAGACTGAACCAAGCACATTTTACTGTGATGTCTTTATGCACTGCCTTAGGTTCGACGTTCAGAGAACCTGATGCCTCGCTGCATGACAAGGGTGGGAATGTGACTTTCAGACAGAAGGTCTTTCTAACCCTTTGCTTATGTATTTTTAAAGTGTTTTCGTCATCTCAAGTATTTTCAGGAAGCAGGACCCTATGGCTTTCAAGGTACAGCTGCTCTCCATAATCTCTCTTTTGCTGTCTTTAAAGAGGGCATTAAAAGGCACCCTACACTTAAATATTTAACAATGCACTTACATGGACCTTTGCTTCAGACAGCCATGCAGGACAGATCTCACAGGGATGCTTTTCAATATTATTACCTCATTTGGAAAGTACCGATTTTGTAACCTTAGCATTCCAACGTGATATTAATTGTTCCAGGAAGCTCAAAAGGATAGTTTTCCATGGTTTCCAGGTGTGCTTGCAGACTTCAGACATCAGCTAGGTTTTCGAGTCTAATTTAACCAGCTCTGTAATTCTATTTAGTCTGAGCTCAGGCATTTTGTATTACTTCCCCTCACCTTGTGGCTATGCAACAATTCAGTTGCTGAAGTTCTTAATCCAGAAAGTGCTGGATGCTGATTTGCTGTAATGCTTATTCTAGCACAAACAAGACTTTGGTGTCAAATGATGGAAACTTTACCCTGTGTTCTAACAGATTTTCTCTTTCTGCTTCTGTAATTCATCTCATGATGTGTTTTCTATAAGCTTTATCCATCACATTTGTACTTGAGTTTTGAATTAAATATTAGTGTAAATCACTCTAATTTTGTACAAAGTGAAGCAGAAATGAGGAATGCAGACTTTTTCAGGGTTTTTTGGGGAGGGTGCAAAAATATTCTTCAGGTACAAATACAGTAGCAGTAGCTGTGACAAGTGAAGGACAATCTCAAGCAAAAAGATGTCAATCTACTCAGGTAAATTCCTGCTTTTTCATTGGAGATGTATTTTTTTGAGCATTATTAAATTTCTCTTCCCTAATACCTTGAAACACTCTTTATATTATGAAAATTTATTAACTTTATATATATATATATATATTAGTTCACTTTGGATACAGCAATGTAATGAGTTAG